>JAXGGA010005368.1:0-78913 GCA_038373865.1 Uloborus plumipes | reverse complement strand
CCTGAACGATATTTGCACTTGGCCCACAGACTACTGGGGTCTCTTCTGATTTTCCCAAAACGGGGGGGGGGGGGGGGGGGTCATGACTGCCAGGTAGGCCTTTCAAGGTTGGACTAGAATGTTCTAAGATTTCAAAAGTCTGCGAGCTTTTGTTGAAAACATTTCGGATACAGGTTTTTGGAATACAATTTTATGATGACAGAATATTACTCCATGCATATAATTCTTTTGCTAGTTTTTGCCACAGAAAATTTTTTACCAACCTGTTGGTAAAAAAAAAAATTTGGCAAAAACTAGGTAGAGTTACCTATGTAGTTACCTTATGTAGTAACCTATTTCTTACAAACAGGAGATGGAGGCTTTTTAGAAATCACAGTAGCAAATTTTGCGATTTCAAAAAATTATGCCAAGTGCCTACAGTAAATGAAGCTTGACCAAAATGATTAACACAAGTACGGTGGCGCACGATTTTGAACGAGTAACGTTTTCAAACTTTGTGCTTCGATGGCTGGGTATAGAAGGGTAGATGCTTCGTTCAAAACAAAATTAATAAATAAATCTTTCTTGGTGAGTTTCAGTTTTATATTTTGGAAATTCTTCAATTTTACATGTGCTTTAATGAAGTCCTCTCACTTGTAAACTTGTACTACTTCGCTCTTTATACTCATTGCTGTTTTAGTATTATTGGTAGGGATTGGGCTTGATTTGTAATCACGCTAGTGCAATATATTTTGGGCTTTTTCTATTGTGAAAATAAACAAAAATAACTTTCTCACATATTACTGAACTAGAAAATGCTGAGGGAATGTTGAGGGAAGACACGTTCACCCTACACTTTTTCAGGGGGGCCAGCCACTTTCATAAAGTGGTACAAAATGTATGTTCTAATTTATGTTTTTCATCAGTCTCAGTCCGAGTGCAGTCGCTGTGGTTTCTGATTCTGTGTTCAGAAATTAGGCAACGAAGAGTCATGTCCACCTCTATCTGGAGAAACGACCAAACACGATATTATTATAGCGAGAAAAAAAAATAGATTTTTAAATATGCGGCATAAAAGTGATTACATAATTAAAAATTCTCATACTACAATTTGGATTAAATAGTCGGTTTTCAACACATTAGCACATAAAGCAATGAGGTAAGATTATATTCTGAAGACAAAATTTCGAATTTTTCGAGAAAAGTGAAATATTTTCCAAATAAAAAAAAAATTAAACAAATAAAAAATAACAATTTTTTCAGAGCTGAATTTTACTCATTTTTAAAGCTAATTGCCTCCTTTATTAGGAGGAATAAATGAAAATTCTCTTTTTTTTGTTCAGATCATTATTTGAAATTTATATATATATATATATATATATATATATATATATATATATATATATATATATATATATATATATATATATATATATATATATATGAGTGATTCTATACCGAGCCACCTAACAGGTATTGCACGACTGACTCGGATTTTCTTTAAATTTAGCACACAGGTTGATTATGTAGAAGCATGGAAAAGTCCAAATTTTTAGGTTCCTGCTCCACTTATTTTCTGAGATACAGACCCTCAAAGTTTGTCCGCTCCCTCAAAATACTAAGAAACTGATGTTATTTAATTTTTTTTTCTAAAAAATTGTGCTCATGCAATATAAAAGTGGAAAGTATCTATGGAACTCCATGCATTCAGGAAAAAAAAAAAGACCGTTTATAATCAATATTGCTAAGGTACAGGGCTTTTTTAAGTGGCCCCCACAAAAACTTGATTTTGCTAAAATTGAAGAATTTATTCCAAAAAAAGGAAGACATAACCAAACGTTTTTTCACTTTCTGGTAGTGTACAGATGTTTACTGTAAATATTTGTACAATGCATAACTTGGTTTTCTCACTCCTTCTTGGAAATATTTAAGCTTAACAACAAGCCATAAGGCAAAAGCATGCGATTTTGGCCATCTTGGCAGCCATTTTTCGCATAAAGGGGGAGCAGTAGAAACTTTATTTTTTTTTTTTTAAATAAGCTACTGATATGTAAGCTATTCACAGGAAAAGGGTACTTTTGGTTATTTCTTGCATTAAAAGATATTCTGCTGACAGTAGACTTAAAATTAAACCAAAAAATAATGATAAATTTTTAATAGCTGGGGTTATTATCTACTCAATATGTCATGAAATTTAATTTATTAAATCATTGAACAATAAATTAGATGCAATACACCGCCAACTCGACCATTTCGATCCACGGACAGCTGTTTCGAGCTAATTCTGCTCTCATCAGCATGGAATACGAAAGTAGTCGAGTTGGAGGCAAAAATCCTCCTATATAGCAAAGAGAGTCAAACTGGTATCTAATGTGAAATTAGAAATACCAGCGAGCGACCGCACTTAGTACAGTACAACTCGTAATTTTTTTTGGCAGAGCGCAAGGTTTAAAGCAGTAAGAAACCGCCCCTAAGCAAGGGCTAAGGCAGAAACATGCAATACACCGCCAACTCGACCATTTCGATCCATGGACAGCTGTTTCGAGCTTATTCTGCTCTCATCAGCATGGAATACGAAAGTAGTCGAGTTGGAGGCAAAAATCCTCTTATATAGCAAAGAGAGCCAAAAAGAACTGGTATCTAATGTGAAATTAGAAATACCAGCGAGCGACCGCACTTAGTACGTTACAACTCGTAAATTTTTTTCTCTTTGCTATATAAGAGGATTTTTACCTCCAACTCGACTACTTTCGTATTCCATGCTGATGAGAGCAGAATAAGCTTGAAACAGCTGGCCATGGATCGAAATGGTCGAGTTGGCGGTGTATTGCATGTTTCTGCCTTAGCCCTTGCTTAGGGGCGGTCACCTACTGCTTTAATAAATTAGATATTTGACGAAAACAAGGAATAGAATTTCTCTGATGCCTGAGCATTATGCATTCATAATTATAAAGTACTAAATAATTTCTTAAAAACTCAAAGTAAAGGAGCTCTAAATATTTATCTCATAAGCAATACCCAATCTTTTGATTGACATATTCCTGTTTTTAATTGCAGAATTTCATGAATATGAGAAAAATAAGGAGGCCTTTTTGTCGGATATAGGATATTTTAGGACAAATTTCATTTGATGGACTACTAACTGAGCATGGTGAAAAAGGGCTTTTAATTTCAACATCATTAAAGAATTAAAATTAGTACAACTAATTTAATCCCATACTGATCTTTACAAAAGTGACGTGCCGTGTACTGATAAGAACTGACAAGAATAAGTTTACACACTAAAATACTAGTTCACCGATATCATGAAGCATTCTATTGTTTACAAAATAATAAAGCAACAAAGAACAAAGGTGTCCTTCTTTTTAGTGCGAATCATTATTTAGCTGATAAACGAAAGTGAAATCCGCTGGTTCAAAGAGGGATCCTTTATTTGCTTTTGCTTGTTTAAATTTTGAACTGGTAAAAGGCGTTTCAAAAATAAAGGATTTGCACTTGTGATATATTTATTCATCATATAAAATGAGGTAAAGTATTTAATTGAACAAGAAGTTCTGTCAAGAATTGAACTAACCTACTTTCTTATTGACCAATATTCTAGCATCTGCTCAATATTCTCATAGCTGTCCGAGACTAAATGTATATCAAACATATATTTCTGTCATATAATTTTGATTTCTAAAAACAAAATGTGCTTCTCACAATGCAAAAGAAATTAGTTCGAATTGGACTAGGGGGAGACAGGCTGTTTGAACAGTTCAAAATTGAACGAAAAATTGTTCAAATGCGGGAATTAGGTGTCCTCTATGAGATTTTTATAACAAAGAAAAGTTTGCTCAAATCTGACTGCAATCCCTTCGGGAGAAAAATTGCTGCCAAAATAACCAAAATTGCATAGTTTTTTCGCATGGCTTGTCATTAAGCTTAAATCAGTGGTCGGAAGTAGCGCGCTACAAGTAGCGAAACTACAATAGTAGCTACATTTTTTAGTAGTTTGTAGTGTAGCGCACTACTTTTTAAAAGAAATAGAGTAGTGAGTAGCGCAATACAAAAAAATAGTAGTTTGTAGCGATTTCTGGAAACTACTTTTATATAAAAAAAAAAATAATAAATAAATGAAAAAAAAGAGAACGAATGAAAAATCAAGCTTTGATTAACTTTGGTGCAAATCTTGCATGAGTACAGCAGCGGACGCAATGAGGAATAAGAACCATAAAGATATGAGCTGATCTTAGATGCATCATTTTGACGAAATACATTCTATATGTTTGATGTTATTGGTTTATTTGGCATCATAAGTTTTATATTCCTTCAAATAATTTTAATGTTCCTAAATACTCCCTGGTGAGAAATTAAAAAAAAAAAAAAAGGTTGAATTCTTTCAACTTTTGAATCCTCTCTTGTGGTGAACATCCGTAAAAAATGTAAAAAAAAAAATCTAAAAAGGACAAATTTTAGCAAGGAAAAAAAAAAGAAGGAACAAAAAGGCAAAGTAGCAAATAAATTCAAATGCAATTCCTAGTTCTATTCCATAGTCAAGTGAGTTAATTTATTGATGTAAACCACTTTTCGAATTTCTTCGGTCAATCCTCAAACAGTGTATGCTTTTTATTTGTTAATTTTTAAAAAGTAACGAAGTAGAGACTACAATTCAAAAGTAGTTTGTAGTCGCTACATTAAAAAAAGGTAGTTGTAGTTAACTACATTTAAACAAAGTAGTTGTAGTTCGCTACAAAAGTAATGTAGTTTTTCCAACCTCTGGCTTAAATATCTCCAAGAAGGAGTGAGAAACTCAAGTTATGCATTGTGTAACCATTTATAGTAAACATCTGTACACTACTAGAAAGTGAGTAAACCTTTGGTTCTGTCTTCCTTTTTTTGGAATAAATTCCTCAATTTTAGCAAAATCGGCAAAATCAAGTTTTCGTGGTGGCAACTTCAAAAAGCCCTGTACCTTAGCAATATTGATTATAAACATTCTACTATTTTTTTTTTTTCTGAATGCATGGAATACTTGTTGCCATAGATACCTAGCACTTTTATATTTCATGAGTACAATTTTTTAGAAAAAAATATTAAATAACTTCAGTTTTCTAGTATTTTGAGGCAGAAGACAAATTTTGAGGGTCTGTATCTCAGAAAATAAGTGGAGCAGGAACCTAAAAATTTGGACTTTTCGGTGCCTCTATATAATCAACCTGTGTGTCAAATTTAAAGAAAATCCGAGTCGGTCGTGCAACCATCTATTTTTATATCTATTTGGGACCGCGCTAAGCAATCGCCATCTCGCCAAATGCAATAAAATAGAAAATTCGGCAAATAAAATTCTGATTTGGCTAAAGTATTAGTGAGCGAAAAATCCTCAGAAATTTCCAGTGAGAAATATGTATATGCATTGTATTAAGAAAATAATAATAATCAAAATTCTTTGGCTAAGACTTTCGAAATTTGGCGAAACTTTTAAAACTTGGATAATTTACTGGCTAATAACTTAAAATCTTTAGCACGGGCCCTGATATATATATTTGCAATATCTTTGCATCCGCTACAGGAATCAGATGTTTGGCATCTTTTTCTTTACTATGCTGTTATAAGGGGAAATTAAATGAAATTTTATTTTTATTAAACTCAAAAATTTTAAACAAAATCCTGTGTTTTTAATAGTGGCTTGGGTCAGAAAGTGAAATAATACTGAATTGTGGTCTGAATTTTATTTATTTTTTCAATTATTAAAAGATTTTGAACATCTGCAGTTCTTATTTAGTACTACAGTAGAGAACCAATTATCCGGGATGTTCGGGACCATCGCTATCCCGAATATCTGAATAGTAAGGCATCTTAAAATAAGAAATTGGTTCAGAAATGTCTCTAAATATCAAATTATTAAAAAATTCTAGTGAAAGAATAATTTAAAAACTAAAAGATATTTAGCTATTCACAAGACATAAGACCCTCACATTAAAAAAAAGGGGGGGGGGAATACTTTTCAATAATGCTATAAAAAGAAAGAAAATTAAAGAAAGGGAAAGAAATAAATTTTTGAACGTAAATGTGCAATTTTTCTACTAGTGTATTTAATAAATTTGTTACTATGAGCACGTCCCGTCCCCCCCCCCCCCTTCCTTTTTGAAAAGGTTTCGTTTTTGCGATTAAGGTAGTTGTTGTTAATTGCTGCTTTTACATTGCATTAAAATCGATAAAAATTTGCTTTTTAAGTTCTTGCATTATAGTCTTGCATTTAACAATTTCTAGATTCCACAGTCAGCTATCAAGACAATTAGCAAATCTGGTTTTCGTGCGTTTCAAGCACTGTTTGCGTCGTCACTTATGCTCTAAACTACTTTAAAACAGCCATTCAATGAAAAATTGCATTAGAAAGTGAAAATATTTATGTCTTTAGTTTTTAGCTGGTATAAAATAGGAAAATGTTGTATTTACGAGTGTATTTTTTAATTCAAGAAAATATTTCGAAACTTTTGCCCGGCGTGACCCTTTAACTTCAGATTTAAAGTTTAATTTTGTTAAAATTTCTAAGCTTTTTGAGAGTAATATGGTATTTATATAGAAACCGTTCATATTCATTTTTGTATTTCAAAATTAAAAAAAGAACTTTATTTTTTAAAAAGTACAAAAAATGCATATTTTAAAAAATGGCGGGAAAGTCGGTTTTCTGGTTTCCTGGTTTTTTGGTTCCTGGATAAAAGGTTCTGTACTGTATTTAACATAATCTGGAGTGGAAAAAGAGATTGATACATCGAGGAGGTAACAAAAACACCCACCTCAAAATTTCAGTGGTGCAATTTGAGCAAATCTTTTGAGTAAGAAGCAAAAACCTATTACTAACCTCTGGTTGCACCACTGCTAGCTACCATCTAACATTTATTATTATTATTATTATTACTTATATATTATTATTAATTTATATACTTGAAGCTAAAAGTGTGGAAATTATGTGCCAGTAAACATAACCAAATAATAATGTAAGGGTAGAAGATTCATGCTTGATCAGAATTTTTACATGCCCTGGGCGTGTTGTGCAATATAATTTTCAAGCCCACTCGACCCATGATAACGAATCAATTAACATCTTATTCATCAAAATTTTAATGAATAGGAACGTATGTAAATAGAAACAAAGACTGCTAGAATCATAACCGTGGTGATGAACTTTTTATTTAAAGATAGAAGAATCCTCAAAAGTGAGTGATGTATTTATTAGAAAGTAATGTTAATAAATCACGTGCACCAAGGAGACACAATAGACGTTTTAAATGATGACGCTGCATGTAAGCATGTCTACCAAACTTCAACTGTTTACTTTCGAAACTTTACTTATCACGATTTGTCCAAACTCAAAAAGAAGAGAGATATAAAAAGACTTCCCACATCCAAAATTATCTAGCATTCAGATGTTAACTGAAAGTTCATGTTCAAGCCCACTCAGATGAGATTTTTTTTTTCAATTAAAAAAAGGGCAGTGAGAAGATTTCTTATAGAAGCTATGCCTTTATTCAATAACACAAGTTTATAATGTTGAAGGTATATAGAAACAACAAGTTGAATTAAATGTCGGTTAATAGTTAAATTTATTAATTTGACATTGTCAATTTCCACTTACTTATATAAAAGCTTACTTCATTAAAAGCTTAGCTTCTGTCAGCCAATCCCACGACTGCCCTTTTTTATTTTGAGAATATTAAATAAATGATGCTTATAAAAATGAGCAAAATATTTTCTCCATATTTATTTTATTATTTTTCTTTTATTTTTACAATATTTACATTTCTACCATTCAGCATCTTCAGCAATATATATATATTTCTGCACCCCAAAAACTTCTGAAGTGGTAGGATAACCTAAAGAAGCCCCTTCAAAAGGTTGGGGTATTCTATTGGGAGCAGCCGCTCCACCAGTGGCAAGAACCTTCTCTTTACGAATCTCCTCGTCAGTCTGTTGAATGGCTTTAGACCACCTCTTCTTCCTCTTCTTTAGAAATTTGCACTGGGGGAAAAGAAGTTCACATTTAAAGTAAATACAAAACTTTACTTTTTGTAAAGCAAAACGGATACAGCTGGGTTTTTAGCTATTAACTTACATGTAAGTGTGTTACTGATATTTTTTAGCTATTGTATGCACTAGTATTGGTTTTTTACCTATTATTGGGATTATCCGCAGTTACCCATACCATCCTAGTGTGCGGATAATCAGAAGTTTACTGTTCTTACAGTCGGCATGTCAAGGCCAATTAACTTTCTCACTCTCCACTCGTTTCCCCTTCTAATTGTCATATTCAGTGGCATTCTTTTTTGAGTGGGGTGCAATGGCACAGATATCCCCCAAGATGTTTTTGAGCTATTAAAAATGTTCAGAATTTTTCCAAAAATTGTTCTTAGTTCAGATTGTATAGACCTAAAATTCAAATATGCACTAAAAGTATCTAAAATATACCCTGAAATCTAAAAGGATATTTTCATATATTTTTTTTTTTTTTTTTTTTGATCTCTTAATATAGTTTCTGAAGATGAAAATGTTATTAAGAAGTGTTTGAAGTATTTAATTTTGTCCAGCACAGACTTCTGCCTTTTGTTTTAGAATCTAGTTATATTTTCATCTGTGGTTAAATCTTTTCAGAAATTTAACTTGTCATGGGTATATTTTTACTGCTTTAAACATAATATGTGTTAAAAAAGAAGAAAGAAACAAATATCCATTCTAGATTTAATGAATGATATTGTGTGGTTTTGCAACTCAAAAGTCTTAGGCACTCAAACTTACAAAATGCTTTCTAAAACAAATGCTCTAATTTGGGATCTCAGACTGAATCATTTTTTTTTTTCTATATATTACCTGCAGCGTAGTACTCATTTCCATAAAATGGTTTTCAATGGATCGCTCGATTTTTCTTTCCCTGCGGAAAACCAAAATGTTCAAAACGTATATATTCAAAGGCTCCTTTACCGAGGCTTTAATAGGTCAAAAACAACTAAATATCAACAAAAAATGAATATAAACTAAGGTGTTTAAGTAAAACCCTTTAAATCCATAGTTCTACCTTCGGAACTATGGGTTTTGAGAAATGAATCAATGATTTTGATTCTAAATGAGTCCAATATTTAATGACTGTATCGGTCACCTAGAAACTTATTTAAATGATCTCTGACTCAGCAAGGCATTGGAATTTGAGTTAAATATGTAGTGCCACCTCTGTAAGATACACATTAATATTTAGAGGATTTAAATGTATTTAACATGTGTTTTTGAAGGAATGATGGGTGAAACAAGTTTAATTTATTGTTTTGAAGCTGCAATTACATAAAAGTAACTCAGCATTCAATATAAATGTAATGCCGGATATCTGAATCTGGCAGATGAGAAGACGACGCATATCTGGTATCCGACAAAATCACTATCCGGTCATCCCTAACTATAACTTCAAAACAGTCTTGCACAGTCTAACTACAAAAATTGTGGCAAATTCGCTGCTTTTTATTAAGTAATTATCTAATATAGTAACTGGTTTAAAGTTTTGACAAGTGAAAAAAATTCTAAAATAAACTTACAGCCCAGTTAATCCTTGTTTTGGCCCTGAAAAAAATGACACAAAATTAGAAGATAGTTACACAAAAAAGAAATGCATACTATTAACATTATTGCACTAAGGATAGCAGAAGATTTTTAAAAAAATCATTAAGCCATTGTAAACTGCATTAGTGCTTTGTCCCAGGTCAAAAAACTTACTAAAATATCTGAATTAAAATAAATAAATCTCAGTTTTGACGACTATACAAGTCGTTTATTTACTTTAGTTAATTAATTTTACCATAAAAATTTCTTTTCGCAAATAACTAAGTGTGAAACATTTGACATGAACACTGTTAAGTTAAAGTTACTTAGAATGAGCATTGCTCATTGCTATGAGCTGTTTGTAAGATTTTATACTCACATTCATTTGTTTATCTGCAACAAAGTATTGAAACTTACTCCTTTTCTTCGAATTTAATATTTAGTGTCTTTTCTGTGCATAAAAATGATAAACCCAATTTTTTTTTCTTTCTTTTTGCCAAGCAGTCCCCAGTTACTGCTTGGTTTGCTTTGGCGAGCTACATGTCACTGATACATATACGTACTAAAACTTTCAGATAAAACATTGTTATGTTTATAGTTCAACATAGCTTTTTAAACAACACCTATATATAAAATATACTATTTGCAACTCTGATAATAGACAAAAACGTGAATGCCATTCGCAGAAAATGTTTCAAGTTAGCAGACAATTTTGATATTTTATACAATATTCTGTTGGGAGGGGGGTGGGGTATCCCATTTTTTGATCAGCAACAAATATGGGGCGCCACTTTTAAGGAACTGTTAAAAGTACTGAAAAGGGAGTAAGTATAACTGAGCTACAATGTTGGTTGCATATTCATACTCTTTTTTGTTTTTGATTTTAGTATTACTGTTGGTCTTTCTTAGCATAAGACTCAGGTGAAGTATACAGCAGTTTTTTTTTTTTTGCAGAAAATTTTAAAGAAGTTATTTGATTTCACCGACAGTTTTAAATTTTATCTAGATCTGCATCTATAATAGTTATTTTTTTCCAGTATCTCTAGATTGACCCCTGGTCCATGAGCAATAAATATGCTAAAAGTGACGGTCAACCAGGATTTCTTAATGTTTGAGTTGAAAAGTCGTTAAAATGATAATATACAACTGTCAATCGAAGCAGAGCATCAGATAATCCACAAATGTAAGAATCTCTATGCTTTGATCCTTTTTTTTTTTTTTTTTTTGACTATAATAGCAGTCTGAATGCAAAAGACAAATGTGCAGAATATAAATCAGCACTCATAATTGAAGGCCTCAATGCATAAAAAGGACAGCAGGAGAGCTCCATTTTTTTCCGGTTTAGTGTTTAACATTGAGCTATTGAAAAGGGCTATCTTGAACACTGAAAAACTCGGACATCTCCAACCAGTATTCCGGAGTTATAATAGGATATATTTCAGAAGAAGAGCAATTAAAGTATTAAAGGCTCTGCAATAATGAAGCCAAAGTATTTTATTAGTAGACCTGCTATGGTTTCTTATTTAAACCAAATGTTATTTGAAATTTTATTAAAAATTTAAAACATACTTAGCCTATTATATTTGTGGAGTGCAAAAGTAGCAGCTCCAATGCATAACAATTAATTGCATGTTGGTATTGGTATTATATTTTATTAAAATGCCATTGAAATTGATTTCTTAAATGTAAATCCTAACATAATATTAAGAGCCGTTTTTTTTAAGAATCAGGCAGTCAAAAAACTTGACATTTTTGATTTTGCTGAAAATTTCAGAATATGGTCTTTATTTAAAATTATTAAACACGTGTTTTTTTATTTTTTCAAAAAATTTTTTTTTCTTTCCGTTTTGGGAGGTCAAAGTTGGACTTTGCTCTTTTTTTCAATAAAAACATGCCAACTTAGATGAGCCAATACTTTTTGCTTTAGGAGTGAACCGTGGAACTGACAATTATTTTGTGTTCTACTATATCCCCACTAACTGTAAGTACATAAATATTTGTGGACGACTCTTGGCACAAAGGTCAGAGGTCACTCAAAGTTGTACGAAAAATAGTTTTTTAATGCAACTTTGACCGACCAAATCTTCTTGTGGAAACGGTGCACCACGGTAGTGTATATATCAGTAAATACCCACCAAAGAGTAGTATCCAAAAACATAAAGATATGTGTGGTTGATATTTTGCTCATCGAAATATTTGACTCTGAAGTTGCAGAAATCGCAAAATCACGTGACTTTGAGGGTCATTATCTCCTTGCACCATGAGTGACCAGATACAAAACTAGTTGGAGTAGAAGCCTTTCTTGTCCCAGAAACACAATCCGTTAACAAACCTATGGCTACTCTTTCAGTTTTTGCATAATTCGGCTCTAAACTTTGAAAAATGAGTGTTTTTCGGCGTTAAGAAAAAAGGCCAATTACCTGTTTTAAAATAGGTATTGCTATTATTTGTAGCATTATTATATCCCAACTTCCTAACTAGCTGAAATGGCATCTAAAGATGGTTATACAGTTGAAACCAAATTGAAAATGAATTGTCGAAAATACTCAGTATACGTCAAAAACCATATTTTTTTATTTGTCCAGGCGACGTTTTTTTTTTTTGTTACAGCTCTTTATTCCGTTCGGTTCCAACATGGTAAGCAATTTATGTACTTCTTGTCGTTCTAGTTGCTGTAAAACAGGAAAGCAATGTATCTTAAGTCTGATATAAAGCAATATATCCTGTCATATCAAGTTTATAATGCTAAAAGAATATTTTGAAATGGACAATAAACATAATCCAAAAAAAAAAAAACTTCTGTTCAGCTGTGCCCTCTTGGTCGATGTTGTGAATGTCATCAAAAACTCAACTTTTTCACAAATCAGAAGCCTCTTTAGCAGAATGTCACTTCTTAAAAATCTTGGTACATTAAAGCCCCTCGGTGCAGGTCTGGAAATTTTTGATGACATTCATGACATCGAGCAAGAGGGCTCAGCTGAACAAGTAAGTTTTTTTTTTTTTTAGATTAGGTCTATTATCCATTTCAAAATATTCTTTTACATTAAAAACTTGATATGACAAGAGAAATTACTTTATATCAGACTTAAGATACATTACTTTCCAGTTTTACAGCAACTAGAACGACAAGAAGTACATAAATTGCTTACCATGTTGGAACCGAACGGAATAAAGAGCTGTAACAAAAAAAAAAAAAAAAACGTCGCCTGGACAAATAAAAAAATATGGTTTTTGACGTATACTGAGTATTTTCGACAATTCATTTTCAATTTGGTTTCAACTGTATAACCATCTTTAGATGCCATTTCAGCTAGTTAGGAAGTTGGGATATAATAATGCTACAAATAATAGCAATACCTTTTTTAAAACAGGTAATTGGCCTTTTTTCTTAACGCCGAAAAACACTCATTTTTCAAAGTTTAGAGCCGAATTATGCAAAAACTGAAAGAGTAGCCATAGGTTTGTTAACGGATTGTGTTTCTGGGACAAGAAAGGCTTCTACTCCAACTAGTTTTGTATCTGGTCACTCATGGTGCAAGGAGATAATGACCCTCAAAGTCACGTGATTTTGCGATTTCTGCAACTTCAGAGTCAAATATTTCGATGAGCAAAATATCAACCACACATATCTTTATGTTTTTGGATACTACTCTTTGGTGGGTATTTACTGATATATACACTACCGTGGTGCACCGTTTCCACAAAAAGATTTGGTCGGTCAAAGTTGCATTAAAAAATTATTTTTCGTACAACTTTGAGTGACCTCTGACCTTTGTGCCAAGAGTCGTCCACAAATGTTTATGTACTTACAGTTAGTGGGATATAGTAGAACACAAAATAATTGTCAGTTCCACGGTTCACTCCTAAAGCAAAAAGTATTGGCTCATCTAAGTTGGCATGTTTTTATTGAAAAAAAGAGCAAAGTCCAACTTTGACCTCCCAAAACGGAAAGAAAAAATTTTTTTTTTGATAAAATAAAAAAACACGTGTTTAATAATTTTAAATAAAGACCATATTCTGAAATTTTCAGCAAAATCAAAAATATCAAGTTTTTTGACTGCCTGATTCTTAAAAAAAAACGGCTCTTAAATATAATCTCTAAACACATTTTTTTTTTTTAAACAAACTTTTGATTCCAGAGAGTTTTCAAATGGTGGAGCTGTTCTGTTCCATATCTTGCACTGAGGTCTTCAATTTCAAATAGAAGCTTTTCCTGAAAAGCATTTTAAAAATAGTAATAATAATAATTAAAGTGCTTACCATTTTTGTAAAGGTGACTTGAATCGACATAAGCGTCTTTTGAGACAATTTTGCTGATCATGACTGGTAATGTTCACTTGCTTTGATTCACACAATTGTTCAACCGGAGCTTGAAATTTTTGAACACTTGCTGACTTCTTTTTCTGATACATCTCGATA
This sequence comes from Uloborus plumipes, assembly GCA_038373865.1. NCBI lineage: Eukaryota > Metazoa > Arthropoda > Arachnida > Araneae > Uloboridae > Uloborus > Uloborus plumipes. The sequence continues at coordinate 64,951 of JAXGGA010005368.1, read as the reverse complement.
CTAACTATAGAAAAGACAAGCGTTCCATTTGTTTCATAACCAGCAGATTCCGATTAATGAGATCAGTGGCGTATCCAGGGGGGATGCCAAGGGACCAATGCACCCCCCAAGATTTTGTAAGACTATAAAAAATGATGGCACCGAATTTTGAAAGAACATGTAACCTTCATGTAAATATGCTTCAGGTTTTTTCATTGTAAAAAAAGACTTTATGGACACTGAAATATTATCATATTATTTTCTGTTTTCGACAATAAGAAGCAAGACTAATTGTTATTCTGTAATTGTGGAAATGTAAGAGGAAAATGAGCGATGTACCCGCGCCTCTCACAAACATTTTTAGACGTTTAAGCTTCCTATTAATTGCAGATTATTTAAATGATTAAAATGTGTTTAAGCATTGCTCCTCCTCTTATTTTTTCTTTTTTACAGATTATTTTGAACAAATTGTCACATTATTATCTTACATCGTAAAGAAAAAATCAACAAAACACTACCTTATTTTTTTTTTTGAAATGTGACAAATTGGATTTTTGTTTAAAAACTTATCCCACACTAAAAAAAAATAGCTTTTTATATTAACACTTACATTGAAACATTACTGCTCATTTCAGCAGTAAATTTTTACCTTGGAGAAAAAGGGATCAGTTTCAAAACTTTCTTTTCTCATGGGATGAAATGAAAGTTTTTATTTTATTATTAAAAGTTTTATTAGAAATGAATAAATAAACAAGTTGAAATATTAATGAAGGAATGTGAATGAATGAATTAATCAATGAGCACATCTCTGATTTAAAAAAAAGGAGTAAGTAATAGCTGGAAAACAAAAACAATTTTCCAGAAAGTGCAAAATATTACATATGTGTATGGAATTTTGAAAATGAGTTGTATAATATTCCCTTTGATTTTTAAGTCTATTTATATTTAAATCGCAATCGTCCAATTGACTATAAGTTTAAGAATATAGTTAGTATATTGCTAGGTGGATGGCGCAGAAGAGTTAAAATGTTTTAACATTCCAATTTGCCCCGTTATTTAAATCTTACCCTCACGTTCCCCAACATCTGAAGGACGTTTAAATGGACATTTTATAGAATATGCATGAGAAAATGCGTGCATATAAGCTAAGAAAAATCTTGAAATTTTTTTGCGTAATATGTTTATTGTTCTTGCATGATATTCATTTTTGTGAAAAAAAAAAAAAAAAAAAGAAAAAAATCTTTGAGCAACGTTTAGTAGAAAAAATTAAATCGAAATACTGCGTTTTTAAAGTTTCACCATATTTCTTGATTTTTTTTCCTTTCTCATCACAGTGTTGATGTTCGATGTGCACCCCCCAAAATCAATTCCTGGATACGCCACTGAATGAGATCAAGGTTTGTTATTTTAATCGCTCATTGTTATCAAAATCACACAGTATTCAAAACTTTACAAAAAAATTGAACATTGAACAAAAATATTATCAGGAATTGAAGTGTAATTGTATCCAGTAGGGCTCGACTGATGGCAAATTATGGACAGATGTTTTCTCCAAGTTAGTATTGGCCACTGATGCTTATAGAATGGCCGATGGAAAAACTTAATAAATAGCTGCTAAAATGTGCGTATATAATATATTGTAGAAACCTATGCAAGTTATAGTTTAAATAAAGATGACTGGATATACAAATATGATAGTAAGATGGGGGCCGTCGACATATTTATAATTTTAATCTTTAAATGAAAATGTCATAGAAAATTACAGAGAAGTAGAAAAGAATACGTAGAGAAAGAAATATGGGTCATTCCATGTCCAGTGTCCCGAATTTTCAGAAAATCCCCACTCGATCCCTTCTGATTTTGATTTTTTTGGGATGGACATATGAGACTTGCATGAAGCTATGCCGAATTTTAGCTCCATAAGTCCAATGGTTCAGCCAATATAAATTATTTTTTAAATGCCTCTTTTTCGTGTCTTGAAAAAAATGACCAAATCGTCAAGTTTGTGATTTTATTGCTCGGGACCTAAGATAATTATTAGGCTCAAATTTGGTGATTCTGATCGCTGCTTAATGTAGAATAGCCCACTTGTGTAACCAAAGCTCATTCTGCTGTAGATTTTTTACAATTTTCTGCCAAAGTTGGTTTAAAATCGTTTTTTGGAAAGATTTTGCCACACATCATCTGCTTGTAGCTGCTGAGAGAGTGACTTTATGAAGCTAATTCTTTCTTCGTTTGTAGCCTGTTAGTATTAGCCCAGGCCCGGTCAAAATAGATGTTCGAGTTCGGAAAAATTCGCATAGAGCTGAAAATTGGTACACACCTTAAGAACATCATTATAAGTGAAATCTCAGGATTCTCAGTCCTGGTGAATCCTGGTGGAGCTAAAAATTTTGAGCAAGGTCAAAGGTCAAAATTGAATTTTTTTTTAAAAAATTGAAAAAAATCGTTCAGTGCTAAAAATCGGTAGACCTTAAATACATCATTGTAAATGATATATAAAAAATTTGAATTGATCCCATTTGAACTAAACGTTTTATGAAGGTCAAAGGTCAAAATAAACAAAAAATTAATTTAAAAACCAAAAAAATTCACTGAGAGCTAAAAATTGGCACAAACCTAAAATACATCATTCTAAACAAAATATCAAAAATCCCTATCGATCCCACTTAATCTAAACATTTTATGCAATTTCAAATGTCAAAAAATCCGTTTTTTTTTTTTTTTTGCTTGCACAAACGTTAAGTGTCATCATAAAAAAGTGCATATAAAGTTTGTAAGTTATACAATATGTTCAAAATAAATATTTATATCAAGTTAAACTCTGTTGGGTCCAAATTATGTGAAATTAGCAACATTAATATTACACCCCCGCCCCCACTTTATGGATAAGATGCCTCTGTAAAGCAAGTTCAAAATAATTTTTTAAAAGTATACATTATGTCCCCTCTTTTAAGAAAATATTTTTCATTCAAAACTAATTTAAATGCATGCACATTATTTATTTTGGATAAAGAATGAGAAAATATTCTTATTTCAGGAAAAGAAACAAGTCTTTTAAGATGTTAAACTTTTCCTCTCAGGCAAACATCACCAATCAGTTGACAGTAAGATTTTGGTATCCGTGTAGCCATTTAAAGATGATTCTTGCACTCATTTAAAAGTCTCTTATATGCTTCACATGACCAAAAAGACAAAAATAAAAAAAAGGGCTTTTGTGGTATTTTGAGACCAAAATATCGCTATTTAAAGTAGGAGTCCTATATGAGGTGCAGAGTGACGACAGAATGAATGACACAAATATTATCAAACGGATTTCTAAACATGTGTTTTGATTATACTTCGAACTCTTGATTATCATACAGTTTACTATTTATTTTTTTTTTAATGTGGTTTAATTATCCTTCCAGCTCTTGAATAGTAATATGATCTTCTATTTCTTCTTCCTCTTCTGGATCTTTAACTTTTAAAGATGTCTCGAATGAAAAAGTAGGATCACTTACATCTTCTTCGCCAATATCATCGTCATCAGCATTGATTGCATTTGATTCTACATTGGAGCACGACTGGCCTAGGCAATTACTACAAATTTTTGAGCAAAACGATCTGACTCTTCTGCAGCACAATTATGACTGTATCTCTTCTTGCAATTGCAAAAAATAGTATGGAGAAGGTTTTCTGAAGCGGGTGTCAGTAGAGTCTGAATTGGCTCCAAAACGTTATCTATCAGGACCCATCTCCAGTTTTAAGGGTCTAGCTCGTTGCCTAGCCATATTTGTACTTGGTAGTACACACAATATAGATGTTGATATACAGCAGCAGATGTTGGATTAAGACAGGATAATTGAACAGGTTTATTGTTATGTGTATTTTTCATAAAACAAGAATAATTGTACTTGTCAAGGGAATCGACTTTTTTGGAGCTCCATACATAGCAAGAATTAAGCAAATTCCATTTGTGAGAATGATATCGGGAGAACAGCTGATATTTTTGAAAACTTCAGCGCAATGAATTAAATCCTGATTTTTTTCAAATGATTTAAATATTTTCGTTTTGCCTCGCTTGTAAAACCCTGACATAGTATCACATCCAGTTACTGCATGTAAAAATAAGATATGATCTTGACACTTTGGATATGAAGTTAAACTTTGTGATGAGTACAGTTTTGCTTCTTTTCCAGTTGTACTAGGTTTTAAAAAGTAAATAATTCTGTCAGTAGGAGTTCTTGCAGTCAGTATTATTAGCAAGTCGACATCTTCACCAACAATAATAGTGGTATTTGTGTTGAAATTTTCTAAAGCTGTTTCAATTATTAGAACATCAGCGTCATTATTGGCTTGCTTCACAGAAATATGAGCTGACTTTGCTCATACAAAGGAAAACGCCTCCACTCACCCCCTAATGTAACTTGACCCTGTCATAGAGGGAGGGGGGGGTGAATCATAGGAGGAGATAGGCTTAGCGTTCAAGTTGGGGAGAGTTTCTCGAGGTCACTTGAAAACTTCTCTTGAATGTTATTTTGTATGGGGAGGGTGGGGGTGGGCGAACAGATTCAGATATTTTTTAATACCAAGGGTGAATCCGCCTCTGAATCCACATTTGTTTGTACATAATTAATTGTATCCTTTACAAACTTTGCATCCTCAATTTTTAAGACACTTAACAGTTAAGAGATATTTGTGAAAAATTTATTTTTGAGTTTTAACCTTAAATAAAACATTTAGCTTCACTGGGATCTGTTGAAAACTTTTAACATTTCGTTTATATAATGATGTCCTTAATTATTTGTGTGTTAATTTCATCGTCAAAGTGCAATACATGAACAGTAATAAGGGGGGGTTGGGTGATTTTTTCGAAATTTGAGTCACCGAACTGCAGTTTTAGGCATTATTTTATCACTTTAAGGGGTGGTTGACCCCACAACCCACCCACTGAATACCCATTTGTTTGTGCAACTTTGTCACCCCTATTTTTACAACTAACACTTACCGTTTAAGATATATTGGGGAAAAATCGATTTTGACATTTGACATTTAACAAAATTTTTAGCTCCACCGGGATCAATGGGGACTTTTGACACTTCACTCATAATGATGTCTTTAACAATAGTGATGTTAATTGCTTTGTCAAAGTACCAAATTCGAGTAAAAATAAGGGGTCTGAGGGGAAATTTTCGAAATTTGTCTCCCCAAATGCTGTTTTCGGCTATTTTTGGTAATTTTGTGGGAAGGGTATGACCCCCATGACCCATACTCGGAATCCCCATTTGTTTGTACACAATTGTATACTTTTCAAACTTTGTAACCTCTATTTTTTCGCTTCCAATTACCGTTTAAGAGATATATATGAAAAATCGAATTTTTGACCTTTGACCTTGAATACAATTTTTAGCTCCACCAGGATTCATCAGAACTTTTGAGATTTCACTTATAATGATGTTTTTGAGGTCTGTACCAATTTTAAGCTCTATGCGAATTTTTCCGAACTTTCGCGTTTTTTTCGTCTATTTTGACCGGCTATATGACCAAAAGGTGTGCAAGTGGCATCTTGATACTTCAAATACTTGCTAAATTATTCGAGTTGAAATTCCAGTCAAAAATGCTTTGCCTCAATTTTGTCTCTATTTCAAACGGCAATATCTCAAAAGGGTCATCTTGAATTTGATTTTTCTTTATACACTGCGATGCAAAAGTTTAGACAAATGGCAAATATGTGAATAAAAAGAAAACTATTCAACGAAATGCTTTCAAATTTCTACTGCAGGTACACAATATGGTCCCAAATATGTATATGGAGTTCTTAAAACTATAACTGGAACCAAATTTTGACATTACAAAAGACATTTTTTTACATTGTTGCAAAAGTTTAGACAATAGTCAGATTTTATGCAAATATCCCTTGAAATGTGATTGGTGGAGGAAAGGCGGGACTTCATTATTCAATTATAAAGTGCAGAGATTGCTAAATAAATAATCAAGATCTCAAAAGCTCTGTAGTACTCGTGTAAAGAAGATGAGAAAGTTTGGAAGCCGTAATTTGAAAATGATCCTACTTTATTAATTTTTTGTCTTTTAAATCGCCTCTAGTATGGTAGTACGTTGTTTTTTACTTTGTGGAGAGCAAATTCAGACATGCGTATCTATCAAAAGACCAAGAAAAATGATATTTCTTAAAGATGAAGGAATTGAAAAAACGGCTTGAACTGACGATTTGCCCTGTAATCCTACAAAACTTCAACTTGGGTCGAGAACAGCACGTGACAGCATAAGTAGATGAACAACTGAATCGAAATGCATAAAAAAACAAAGAATTGTGCTTTAGCCTTTTTGGACAGAGTTTCCCAAATAAGCCAGATTTTAATGGTAAAAGCAGCACAGCATATGATCATTGGATATTTCTCAAGTCCCGCGAATATAATTATAATCCATCTAGGCCATCCCAATTTTAATAATTTTTATCGAAGAAAGTACCATTCATTTTTTAGTCACGATGATACGTATGCTGCTTTTCACATTAAAATCTGGCTTATTTGGGACACTCTGTCCGAAAAGGTTCAGGCACAATTCTTTGTTTTTTAATGCATTCCTAATCAGTTGTTCATCTACTTATGCTGTCACGTGCTGTTTTTGACCCAAGTTGAAGTTTTGTAGAATTAAGGGGCGAATCGTCAGTATGAGCCGTTTTTTCAATTCCTCGATCCTTAAGAAATGTAATTTTTCTTAGACTTTTTGATTGATACGCATGTCTGAATTTGCTCTCCACAAAGTAAAAAACAACGTACTACCATACTAGAGCCGATTTAAAAGACAAAAAATTAATAAAGTAGGTTCATTTTCAAATTTCGGCCTCCAAACTTTCTCATCTTCTTTACACGAGAACTACAGAGCTTTTGAGGTTTTGATTATTTATTCAGCAATCTCTGCACTTTATAATTGAATAATAAAGTCCCGCCTTTCCCTTTACCAATTACATTTCAAGGGATATTTGCATAAAATATGACTATTGTCTAAACTTTTGCAACAATGTTAAAAATTGTTTTTTGTAATATCCAAAATTTGATTCCAGTTAAAATTTTAAGAACTCCATACACGTATTTGGGACCATATTGTGTACCTGCAGTAGAAATTTGAAAGCATTTCGTTGAATAGTTTTCTTTTTATTCACATATTTGCCAATTGTCTAAACTTTTGCATCGCAGTGTATCATTGAAAATAGTGCACTTTTGTTAAGTAAAAAATGTTTGTTTTATTTTTGAGACAAATCAGTTTTGAAAGGATATTGCAGATCAAAAACATGTACTTATTCCCTGTGAAATCAAAAAAAAAAAAATGATATAGACCTTAAAAGTTCATGTCGATTAGTTTTATAAAAACTTGCAGGAGCTATTGAATTTATGTTTTGATAAAAAAAATCCTCTTTAGATAAATTTGAAGGTTAATTTTCGCGTGTGTGCCCCCGTAAAAACTCTAGAAATGGCAAAAAATAAGGTTTCATTTTTTCCAAAAAATTTTTTTTCTTTCTACTAATTAAGCTTGAGTGATTTTCTAGGTACTATTTTAAAGCTCTTGGAACAGAATTTCAGATTATATGTACCTTGGCTTGAGGGTCAACAATATTTCAAGGTCATAAAAAGCATTGTTTGCTTTTTTTTTTCCAAAAAAAAAAAAAATAAATAAATAAATCAGGGACCGCGCTAAGGATTTTAAGTTGTTAGCCAGTAAATTAGCCAAATTTCAAAAGTCTTAGCCAAACTTCGAGAGTTTTAGTCAAAGAATTTTAATTATTTACTTTTTTTACTGTAATACATGTATTTTTTCCCTAAGTGAAAATTTCTGACAATTTTCCATTCGCCAATACTTTAGCCAAATCAGAATTTTTTTCGCCGAATTTTCTATTTTATCGCATTTGGCGAGGTGGCGAATGCTTAGCGCGGTCCCTGTAAATAAATCGATAGATAAAGTAAATAAAAAATAAAACAGTTAATATGGTGTATATGTGATTAAAAAAAAATCATAAGGGGACTGCAAATACATTATTCTAAAAAGCAATAATGAAAATTTTAGATAGAGCTAAATTTTGCAAATTAATTCTGCCATGTAATTGATAAGAAGGGTGATTGAAAATATGATAAGTAATAATTGAGAACCCATTTTTTATATTGCCGAGGATGTGGCTAGATATTCAGACGACGATTGCAACAGGCCCATAATGGGAAAAATTATGCAAAATGGGACAATGCTTTTTATGACCTTAAAATATTAATGACCCACAACCTTGCCAAGTGACATATCATTCGAAATTCTGTTTCAAGAGCCTTTAAATAACACCTAGGAAAACACTCAAGCTCTATTAATAGCAAGAAAAAAAAATCTTTTTGTAAAAAACGAAACTTTAACTTTCGCCATTTCTTGACATTTACAGATGCGCACACAAAAACTATGGTTCAAAAATGTCTAAAAAAGGTTTTTTCATCAAAATATAAGTACAATAGATCCTGTAAATTTTCAAAGAACAAATTGATATAAACTTTTAAGGTGTATGTCTTCTTTTCTTTGATTTCAAGTGGAATGAAAAGCCGAGTTCTTCGCCTTCTAATCTATATATATTAAATTTAAATTGGAAAAAATTAAAAATTGTACTTTGTATTGAGAGAACACTAGTTTTTTAAAACCCCAATAATGCATTTCTTGGAGATACATAATGCCCATTAAGAGAAAATATTGTTGAACTTCATAGCAATTTAAACATGTTTGCTAACTTTATAATAAGATTAAGTTGAATATCTAATTGCTTGCTTCCTCTCCAGGGATCATGCATTGTTTTTTGTTTTTCATTATACTGGAGCAAAAAAAGCAAAAATACCGTGCTCCATCTTCGCAATTTAGATAGTACTTTTGCACTTTTCGAAAAATGCGACCGCTGCGGAAACCCTGATCAAATGTTAATGTTAAGGGCTATGTATCTTGAAAGTTTCCATTTATTATTATCATCACTTTCATTATTTTCTTCATTTGAAAATCTACCTTGGAAATGATAATTGTTGATTGCTGCCAACAAATACTTTTCAAATATTTCTTTTCTCCATAAATTAACTAAAATTTTTCCAAAAAAGGATTAACTGACCTGTAAGTCAGTAGAAATTTTCTGAACCACTAAGTGTTGCTTGTTTTAATTGGGGTTTGCTTGGTTAAAGCATTATACTTTAAAGCGTTAAAGCATTATGCTGCATAGAGAATAAGTACTGAACCAACCAAATAATTCTGATTTCCTCGTTAAAGTATTTGTTTTCATTAAATTAGGGCTCATGTGCGTTATAGGCAAGTTTGACTATTAATTTTAATTTTGTACATATAACAGTGACTAAAGCAAATTAAATGCAGAAATTAAATAACACCGATTCAGCAATGAACTAGATTTAATGTATATTTTCCTAATTCTGAAACTTCTCTTTGAAATGGGTTCTGATTCTTATTGCAGAAACATTCCATATGTTTTAAACACTACTGAAAAAATATGTCTGATTATTTCAGAGTTAATATTATTATACAGAAGTACATGTTCAAATGAACATGATAATCAAATTCATCTCTCAGTGATGGCATAATAATTTGCATGCTGAAAACTTCAGGTTAACACAATCTAGTTTTCAATGAAAAAATTTAAGCCTGAATTTCAATAATAACTGTAAAAGATAACACAAAAAATGTCGATAATATAAAACATAAACTCTGTTAAAAGCCACTCCACTGAAAATCAAACTGAAAAAGAAGAAAATCGATCTAAGAACATTCCTAATGATAGACTTATAACTGGTTTCAAATTTCTGCAACCGCTGGTTTTTCATTGTTTAATTATTTTACATAAACATACATTACAGCAACAGAAGTAATAGTTCGGATGAAGAAGTGAATTGGAAAACGTTGGTCTTAAAACATGTTACAAAAGTTAATAGTAGCATTAATTGAAAGCACCTTACAGAACAGAAAGTAAAAGTTTGTAGACATTTTTGTTTTTCAAATTTTCTTTATATAACTAAATGAGTTTTGTTTAAAAATGAACATCTTAAACTTTTACCAGAACGCGCAAAGTTTCAACTTCAGTAATCGTGATTAAAACAAGGGCATTGAGAATCTTGAGAAAGAATGCTTTAAAGGAACGAAGGTAACGTATACTTGTCTTCAATCAAAAACCAGATTGTGGAAATTTGTCTTAATTCTAAAACCAAAATCAATACCTGAAATTTTTGTGAACCATGACTGTTTCAAGTAATATGATCTGTATAAACGAATTTTAAGTTATTTAGGAATTTGACAATTACTGCTTAAATGAAATGTATTTCAAAGCGTAAAATCGAATCGAATAAATCGATGCAACAGGAAATTTTACATGCGATGCAGAATGTTACAAATTATCTAAAGTGACATGAAATACTCACTTGAAATACTTTGAACAAGCAAAAGTATTTAAATAACAAGGCGAAGACAGCATCAAAATATTGATCGGCGGACTTCTTAAGTAATAACAAATTAATCTCGTATCCTTGATTCGCTACAGCTCCAAAGTTTGAACCAATCAGAAATCTGCAGTTGATGGATAGTAAATAAATTTCTGGAGAGAGAGAGTGGGTGGAGCGAAAAAATGATTTTCAAACTAATGCCGAAGTAGGGATCACTAAGCTATTACGTCCTAGTTCTGCAAGAGGTAAAGTTAAAAAAATGTTAATGGTGATTTTTCCTTAGCGTATACCTGGAATATTTTACTAAAATCCTTTGTTTAAATAAAAGTTACGCAATCTAGTTGCAGAACAATAGAAATAAGATGCTTTTATGCCAATAACACTCCATAGGAAGAGCATCTTTATTGAGAACTAAGTTGATGGTAATGTTTCATTGGTAGAAGTTCCGTCTTCTTAGCCAAAGGTCGTGAGTTCGATTCTCACCTTACCTTAGATGTTCTTTCCTTCATATTACGCTCCCTATAACTAGGGAGCTGACGCATCAGCCATTTTGGATCAAAATAGTAGTCGGCTCTTAATCCACTGCCTTTGAGCACGCTTATAAAAGAAACTACACTGTTACATTAATACTGTAAAAATGAGTAACTGTGCTGCGGGGTACTGTATTAATAGCTCACAGATATGATCTTGTCTCCTCAATTTTCAAAGCTAAGAAGAAATCGGAGAAAAAAAGTTGTAGTTAATTGGCCACATGTAGGAAATCTAGAGCTAGATTTCGGCAGTGCAAAAGAAGTGTTCTTTATTAAATAAATTCACAGTAACATTTTTATTTTAGTGAAATACTTTTACCTGAAAAATTACGTTTCTCATGTCACTAATGTTAAAATTTTAGTTCAGCTAATAAATTAATATGAAAAGCTGCAAAGTTGCCGCAATCGTTACTTTCTTGAAAATTCAAATATTTAGTTTTGGTACATGAACATACAATATTTATGTTGAGAATTTGTTTGCAGTAATACTAAAGGATGATAAAAAATGTTTCATAATTAACATTCAATGTCCAACCTTTGCCGTTCCACTCCCCCCCCCCCCCCCCGCGGAAAAAAAGTGAAATTTCGGGCCTGGGGTTATGCCATCGCTCTTGCGGTCACCCACATAACTATTAAGCAGATATTCGGGAAAAAAATATTAACAAAGCACTAATTTGGATAATTCCTAAGTTTGTTTTTTCTGAAAACATAGCATCTGCCAACTGCCCTGCATTTTGCGCTGCGTTTCCCAGCCGGGCATTTAAAAGCTATCGGTCAGCAAATTCCCCTCCCTCGCTTCCCTTCTGCCTCGATCTTTCAGTCATGATTTTTACATTCTTTCTTCGGTAGAAGAAAGAAAATTGGTTGGGGGCTTAGATCAGGGGTCTCCAACCTTTTTTACTTGGGGGCCAAATTGAAAATTTTTGGAAGCGAGGCGGGCCAACGGCCCAAAAATAGTTCAGTTCAGATGTTTTTTTTTTTTTTTTTTTTTTTTTTTGTAACATTACGGAAACTCGTAAAATTTAGAGAGCAGTTTAGAAAACTGAAATAAGTCTTTTTTTCCCACAAAATGTATTTTGCTCTCCAAAAGGAGTTTAAAAAAAAAACTAAATCCTTGCAATGCACTACAATTTTATTAAATGAATTTTATGTATTAATGATAAGAAACTTAACAATAAATGAGGACAGAGTAAGTGCAACGCTTTGGACAATTTTTAATGAGAAGATTGCATTTGTTTTCCTCTTAAAATTTCAGTCCATTTAGGGTCCAACTTTGTAGTTCCGATCATTAAAGTTGATTTTAAATGTTCATTTGATAAAGAGGATCTGTACTTGGGTTTAACATACTTCATTTTTGAAAATGTCTGCTCACACTTGTAGGTAGACCCAAGAAGATAAAACGCACGCAAAATCTTAAACTAATTTGGACAGACGGTGGGACAATAGAAATGATGACGTCAGTGTTGGCCAAAGTAGTTGAGACAAATTGCTCTCGCCCGGAATTGGAGGGAATTGGGGGAAAAGTTGGATCGTTTGATTTAGCTGCTAAATAAAAAGTTATACGAACATTACAAAAAAAAACAAAATTTTGAAAATGGAAAACGAAGAGAGAAATATGCAGTATTTGATGTTCAGATTAAAGCTCAAATTGTGAAAGACTTTCGATTACAATTACCAAACTGTTTTACAAAATTCTGAATCTCGCATTAAAGTTTAGCAATAAACATTCAAATCTAGTGTCAGCCTCTCTCTCAGGCAGAGCTGGACACTAATTAAATACAGGTGACAGAAGGAGTGCGCACATGTTTGCCCTGGGGACAGGAAATGCCCAATGCTAGGGGACGTGCGGGAGGCACAATGCCAACCTGTCTACCATCGCAGAGCAAGGAGAAGGAATGGATGCCGCATTTGGCTACTTATCAAACTCGTTTTGCATTTGGCGCAATTCCCTAAAATTCACCGTTCGCACGATATTTTAAAATGAATTATTTTGACACATCCAGCGTTATACTTGACATATTGCCTAATTATTGAGTTGACTAAGTAACATTAAAAGAAAAAATAAAGAGAAGCAGAAATTCAGGAAAAAACAAATTTAAACCAACGAAATGCAACTTCACATATCCTAGAACATTGAATAAATGAATGTTATTCTATCTAATGATTAATATCACCAGTATTTTACATTTTTTCCTGACAATCATTCGATGATATTTTGTGTCGATTTTCTTTCTAAATCTCTACGAGGTCTGGAAACATGAACATGGAAATCTAAACAAAAAAAAAAGCAAAAATTTTTTTGGAGTAATCCTTTCAAGACTAGATTGCTCTCAGTTTATGTATTAAAAATGTATATTGCAGTTGATGTCAATATTGTGAACACATGGTTTATAATTTTTACATTGCAATGCATTCTTTAAAACAGACCGAACATATATGGATATTATTTCGTATTTGTCAAACTATAATGTTGTATTGTATCATTATCAAGTAAATTTCTGCAAAATGAATAAAATAAAAATCTTCATGTTGTCCTTTCATCAGTTATGGCGTGTACAAAAAAAAAAATAAATAAATAAATAATTAAATAAATAAATAATTAAATAAATAAAATAAAAAAATTGTTAATCCTTTGATGGTTTCAAGTGTACCATGCCATAATTTTGAACTGATCATTTGAAATTCCATGAAAAAGCATTGAATATTTTGTTTTAATAATCACTATTTTATCCCAAGTTTCATCAGATTTTTCGAAAATATAATTTTGTATCAAAATATTCATAAGTAGTTTGATTGTAATTATATAGACAATGATTCCTTTTTTATTATAATTTATTTCTAATGACAACTGAAAATGAAAAATTGTTAAAATTAAACACATAAAAGAAATAGTAAGAATGATGTCTTGGCAGAAAGTCTTTTGATAATGTTGAGATATGCCCCCCTCCCTCATATGGTTCATAATATTTATTGCTAAGCAATCAATAATAGTTTAGCTGCTAATCACCAGCAAATATTTCCTTTGAACCAGAGTACAAACCTAAAAAAAGGTGAATTAACAGTACTAGCATTTACAAACACTGAAACAGCGTACAGAACACACAAAGAAGGGTCATAAGATAAATATCTATTTAAAAATTCTTGACGCATTTGATCACTTATCATAATGAGTCGCACACATTTACTTTTATTTAAACCCAAGTAAGGGATTTTGTCGCAAGAAATGTAAAACGCTGCGTAACATTTTTGCAGAACTAAGTGGAAGTGAAATATTTATTAATGAATTTGAAATTGGAAAAGTGAAAATTAGAATTTAGCATATGTAAAATAAACAAATAAATATATAAATTAATAAACTCTAATAGTATTCAATTTTAAGTTGTTCTTACGGTGGCCTATCTAAATCAAATACATTTGCTGTAAAATGTTTATTTATATTATTTTCTTTTTCATATTGCGAATTTCTTAAATTATTAAATTCCTTACTTTGTAAATAAATTTCAAGAAATATGGAAGTAAAGAAAAAGTTGACCCTATAATTCAATACATGTTTCATGTTTAAAATTCCGAAACGAAACACTATTTCACCATATAACGCATTCAAATTCAAAAAATATTAAGCTTTGATTTTAAACGTTTTCGGAATGCGCTATTGTGTCTTGCTAAAAAAAAAAATCATAGAATCCTTCCTCAGCCGCTTTAGAGCTGAAAAGCGACAAAGCCTCTTTCGCCTTTGTTTAGATTTTGGCGCGGAGAGGAAGGCGCCGGCGAAAGGGAAACACGCGCTGAAGGGTTGCCTAGCTGTTTTGCTCTGCGATGGTAGACAGGTTGGCATTGTGCTAACGGGAGAATGTGAAGCAGAGAAAAGAGATTTGTTCTCAGAAAGGGCAACAAAGAGAGGTGGGTATTACCGTCGAAAGAAGTTAAAAAAAAAAAAATAATAATTAAAAAGCTTTGCATTAAAGTTTGAATAGATTTTTATTTATTATTTGACGTGTTCACTATGAGATCGTCACTGTTCTGATTAATTTCATACAAAAAAATTAAAAAAGGGGGGGGGGGGGAATTGAAAAACAGCTTTTTTTTCCACGGGCCGGAAAAAAATCTGCTCGCGAGCCGGATCCGGCCCGCGGGCCGTAGGTTGGAGAGCCCTGGCTTAGATCATAAGGTTGGAGAGGGGGTGGAGAGGAGTGGAGGAGGAAGAGGGAAAGCTACGGGAGCCGTTGAAGAAAACAGAAGTGGGGGCTATGCCAATCTTGTATGCCAATAAACAATGCTACTCGCCCAACTTGGCGAGGAGAAAAAGTGCGCGAGCATGAACAATTCCGTTTTTGGAAAAAAAAATATTGGAAAATAAAAATCGTTGGAACATTTTGAAAAGATGTATGTGACTTTAAAAACAGTTGAGAAACGTGTTTAGATAACCATTAAAAAAATATATTAAAAATTTATTTTTTTTTATCACAGGAATTAGCTTTCACCCATTAATGCCTGACTTTTTTTTTTCCAAAGATATTTTGTATACTGGTTACAAATAGTGTCTAATGGACAGGAAAAATAATTTTAAAAATATCATGTCAAAAATAAGTTTTTTATTAAGGAAAGAAAAATCGTCCCTCAAAAGTTACGATAGACCCCAGATGGTACATACTTTTTTTACTAAAATTTGTTTTCTGCCTGAGATATAATATTTAAAAAGACATTTTATAAGAAAAAATAAAATCAGCAATTAACATAACCTGAAAAGCTGGGAATAACTTTGAAAATTTAGCTTTTTCTTGAGATTGTGAACGATGCCATTTTTGATAAAGATCATATTAAGACTGCTACAGAACACACTTGACAATGGTTATGTGCTGCAATCTATTTTTAACGAATTGAAACAATACAAAGGTACTAATTGAACACTATTATTTGGTTGAAATGTTCATTTTTGGGACATTCAGACCATTTTTTGAACCGTCCCTAAAAAGGGATGCTAGGCATTAATGGGTTAAGGCTGAGCACGCTGTCAAAACAATTGCTAAATATCGAACTGCTAAATTATTCTTAATAGTTTAGTAATTATCAAGAAAGCTAATTAATATTAATTATTTTTTAAACGACGAATATTATTGACTTTTTTGAGAACATTGTTTATACCATTACTCAGTATCATTTTAAGTACTCCTGATGATTCTAATAATAAAATGATGTGAATAAAAATATGAATACATATGCTTCAGAGAGATCAGGCGAAAGAATTTTCTTAAGTGCACTTTTGTTGCTTAACATTTATTGTTATTACAAAAATATGTTAATGATTTTTTTAAGATAATAAAATTTTCGTTTTTTTTTACACAACACTATAAATTGTCAAAGAACTTATTTTTGTGAACGGGAAATAGCTTGGTTGAACTATTATTATTATTGTATTTCATAGATTAATTTATCAAGAATTTTAATGGCGCAAATTCGCATGGAAAAGGCGCATAATATTATATTTTCAAGTATAGCATGGGGAAAGGAAGTAATTTGAATTCAGAAATAAAAATGTTCAAATTTCCAAAAGATCCTGTTCGGGGAGCTTAATGAACCAATGCTTCAAAGTGAAAAGATAAGATTTCAACGATGCAACACTTTGTGGCATGTATTTATGAGCTTGAATAACTAGATATCATCAACTTTGCGTTTCTAAAGTTATATGTGAAGGGGATCTATATTAAATTGATCAGTAGAAAAACTCAAACTTGACAGTTTCATATTATCTACCCTGTACAAATCATTAAGGATTAAGGTAAGTAGTTAAAAATTCATTTATATATTATCTGGCCATATCTTTGAGATGAAATTGTTTATAATTTTGTGCAATCGTAATTGCAGTATGATAGCTCTAAGAAAAATGAGTATGAAATGTAAAATAGCTTAAAATCAAGTGATTGTAATAGTAGCAGTTTGATAGGTTTTTGTGTTATTCAGTATTTTACAGTTACTAAATAAAATTGTGTGAAGTTTGACTTTTTGCAGGAAAATCATCTTGTGAAACGATACACCGTCTTTCAATTTCACCTTCAGTGCCCTCACTACTAATTATGAAAAGCTTATTGGAAGGTTTGAAATTAGTTCAAATTACAAAAAGTTTGATTTTATTGCTCTAGTAGGTAATTCATTACGTATTTTTTTTAACTAAAGTAGTTAGTTAAACACTGATCTGATGGTGTGATATTTTTATTTTTTAACAAACGTGCTTTTCACGTTGGATGTGCCAGTTATGTTTTTTAAAGATGCATAGGATTTGAACGGAAAACTATCATGTTACATTTTTTTTTTCATTTATTTTTATTTCTAGGTTTCTACTAGTATGTTGCAGGTAATTAAAGAGCGTTATTTTACTCACTAATTTAAATGTTTCATTTTGATTATGTTTTTATCTGAATTTTGAAAAAGTGATGTTGGACTTTTTTCTTCTTGGTTAAAAGTTTGGCATTATTATTATTATTATTTTCTTTTAGCTGAGTAATGGCAAAGCTCACTGGAAAGCAGCGGTATCAGCAAAGTCTCCCTGGATATTAAATCTGAGGTGCTACTTTATAGAAGACTTCCAAGGAATAATAATTACTACTTTTAACTATACTGAATGGTGTGCTGTTCCGTTTTGTCTTATATTTACTGACATTACATTATGGCACACTTTTCGGTTTGAAAGAAGTGATATTGCTACAGAATAATTTTGATTCCATTTTATGCTCAGAATTTCAAATTATGTATTTATGAAATGTTGAATAAAAAATATGTTTTTGAAAACTTAAATGTTTCTTCCATTTTCATCCATTTATTTTTCTTCTCGTTCCCTCTGTCTATTTCCCTCAAAAAGTATCAAATCATGTATAAAAAGGAGGGAATCATCTTTCCCCTACTTGTAGCAGTTGCTTTAAAGTTCTTCCTCTTTGAATCAGGGCCATCAAAAACCCTTAGACTTTTAACTCTTATACCACCACCACTAATTCTGATCGGGGACACTAATTTCCTGCATTTTTTTCCATCTTGGATGTGTTTCTTTCAGTAATTCTCAAAGAAACCATACTAAAACCAAAGCATTAATTTTATTAATTGACAAAATGGTGAAAAAATATATACGATACAATCTCATTAATCCGGACTAATATGAGGTCTAGGTCGTCCGAATTAATAAAATTCAGGATTAAACAAAGTAACATGTAAATTAAAATTAAGTACAATAAATAAACAGAAGAAGAAGTTGTATTTTGAATTCCAAGGAATTAAATCTGAAAGAAAAAAAATTACAAAATACAGCCAACAAAATTTTTATTGCTAACTCGCATTTTATTTACAGTCTGAGCATTAAAATGGCGGTTAGTATTAAGCAAAATCCGGTTTTATAGGGTCCCTATGAATGATAAGGGTTACTGTAAATGAAATATTTCATACATATAAATATTTTTTAGCTTAATTTTTCTTTTCATTTCCTCCTATTTTCCGCAAAGAATGTCGGTTCATACATGTATTGTAAGTGGAGCGACTCCTCTTCCTCCGCACTTGTAGCAGTTGCTCGAAAGTGCTCCCTTTGAGTACTATGGCAGCTTTCCAAGTCCTACTTACAGTTGTGTGAACCAGGGGCTGCGGAGTCGGAGTCGGACGTATTTTGGACCAAAGGAGTCGGGAGTCGTAAAAAAACATGTCGACTCCGACCACCTCCGATTGCGATGAAATTTCATGGATGTGAAAACCTGTCTTGGAAACTAACTAATGCAAATTTTCAGCTTCCAAGATCCAAATCCCGAGGATCTAGGATCCCTGAAAAAAAAAGGGGGGGGGGCTCCAAAATGGCAGATCCGCTTTGTGAAACGAATTGTTATGATTAGGTTTATGGTGTAAAAAAGTTTATCACACTAAAGGCCTGAAATTCTGGGAGATTAAAGTACATTTAGTTGTTAATACGGTTTAGCATTTTTTGGGAATTTGAGCTCATTAACTTTTGCGTAACGCGCATGCTAACTCTTGACAAAGCGCAGTTTAAATGTTTCTTCCTAAATTTTAGGATGACATAAAATCTAAGAAAAAATAATTCAAACACTCGTACTTCGTAAATTCACTTCCAAATTACTCATTTTTAATGGGTTACAGTTACAAAGCTTTAATAGTGATTTCGTAAAGGATATTTTCAGCCAAAGAGGCTACTAAAATCCTTCACGTGAAAAGTAGCCGTTTTTCAATGTGCTATACCGGTTTTTCTTCTATCAAAATAGTTTAATTTCTATAATGTTCTTTTCGTACATAGTTTTTGTTGTTTTTTCAATAAAATATACATTGAATGCTAACACTTTGACCTCCTCATCTCCTAAAAACTTTGAAATGACGGTTCTGCTTTAAATACCGCATTTTTGTTGCACTTAAAGTGGGATACACGAATAAAACATAAATAAAACGTGAAATGTAAACTTCGAAAACAACTGAATAAAAAATATTTGCATTAAAAATTAAGGCTCAACCGATGCATCGGCGCCGATGATTGAATTTTTTTCCATCGACATCGGCCGTCGATGCTAACTTGAAGAAAAAAATCGGTCTCGCAAAACATCTAAGAACCGATGCATGGCCGATGGTTTTTGAAAAAAAAAAAAAAACATTCAATAAGCTTTCATCAAGGGGAATTCTATCTACTCTATTTTTTACTTCATGATCAAAAGTACGTACTGCGTGTGGCCCGAAATCGGGCAGCAACATTACCAACACAATTCTGAGTTTTGGAATTTTCCGAATTTCGTGCAGAAACCGAAATTTTCCCAACAAGTGGACACTTTTCGATCGACCACTTTGTGATAAGAGTTTTAAGAATTAAAATAAAACATCCGAATAACGGACAATTACGGAACCCCCCAATTGCCACCCACGGGTCATCAAATATCGCCTAAAATACTGTTTTCAGGATTTAAAGCTGAAAAATATTTCCGGGGATACGAACCTCCTGGCGCCATTGAAAATTGTCTGTTCGTTTCTTGGAATTCAATTTCGAAAAATTGCTAAAAAGCGTCCTTGAAAACCTTCTCACTCCCTAATAATGGCAAAATTAGCCTACATGCGCGCTTTGAGAACTTCGATTGAGAATTTTTTTCAAAGAGAGAGAGAGAGAGAGAGTCCTTGAATTCCCCCCCCCCTCCCCCTCTATCGTCTAAAATCAACCAGATCGTCTAGAATTGCGTTTTGAGATCAAAAATTTTAACATTTCTAGAATATACTCCTCTTGTAATATCGTTTGCAATTGAATTTTTATAACTTTTATTTCGAAAAATTGCTAGGAAGAATTCTGGTAACGCCATCCCTTAAAAAAATGCCTCCCTGAATTTGTAGTCCTGGATCTGACAGCACTTCTGTAGGAATGTTTGAGTACGGAGAATTTTTTTTCAAAAATGTTTAGTAGGTGCCCTAGGAAGTATTTTGGACTCGGGTGGACATTCGCCACCTGGTGCGTTTTTCTGCTATGACGTCATCAAAGATGGCGGCCGCTAACTCTGATAAATGCTATATAAATGCCCAGCACTTCTGTAGGAAATTTAAATAGGGAGAATTTCTTTTCAAAAATGTTTCGTAGATGTCCTAGAAAGTATTTTAGACTCGGGTGGACATCCGTCTCATGGTACATTTTCCACATGTTATAACGTCATCAAAGATGGCGGCCGCCCGATCCTATAATGGCTCATATCTATGTTACTACTGACCGATTTGCATGAAAATTGCGAATTTTTTTACTAATTTGTCTGATGCTATTTGTTTTCAAGCTGCACTGTTAGAAATTTATTCGAGAAAACAATTCAAAATCAATTTATTGATTTTTTTTCTTTTTTTTTTCATTTTTAACTACCAAGACTTAACCATAAAAAATGGCGTTAACCCTTTTATTTTTACGAGAAAATGCTAATTTACTTCTGCTTGTATACCAAAAGACGCAGCTGTATTACAAAATAGTAAAACGTCCTGCTCGTCCAAGCGATAGCAAGGAAAATTTTAATTTAGTTAAAGTAGAGGCGAATGAGAAGAAATACGAAAATTTAAACATGTTACAGCACTTTAGGAGAATTATAATTCAACCGCGACGAGATGGCCGTTGTCAATCAAATGAGAAAACAAGTCCATTCCTTAAAATAGGTAGAATTTCTACCCATTCAAATTCCCCCATCAATTGTGAACACCATTCCTCAATTTTCATCTGCGTATCACCCCTTACTAAAAATGGACAATCCTGAAAAATAGAGGAGTCATAGGCCATCTCTGCGAAATTGAATTATACTTGATTTTTTTACAGTTCTGATGGTTCTTGTTGATTATGATTTTTCCTCTCTGAAAACATTCGAAGAACCGGTTTTACCATCCTGAAAATTCAGTTTTGAAGAAAATCCACAATAACAACAATTTTGATTTTTGCTAATGAACCTATACCATATAAATTAGCATGCGACTATTTACACAACTCAAATGAATTTCAATCGTGTCCTCAACCAGCTGGGCCAGAACCAGTAGCGTACATAGACTTAGGTGCGCCCCCTTGCTATATTTGTAAGTGCACCTCCACTTCCCTGTTAAACTATCAGGATTTTTTTTTTTCCCGTGTAACTCATAGTGCTATTTTTCAGGAAGGTGCGCCCTCAAACCTCATTCCCCCCTCGCTCCGTGGGGGTTTTGGGGTGCTATATACGCCACTGGCCGGAACTATCTACCAGCAACCTATGACGAAGGTGTGTACACGTTATCGTATGTGATGTTCAACTAAACATTCCAGATAAGTTTGCAAATATTGTAAAGGGGTTGGGTGCATTCCGAACGGCAACAATTGTAAAATATGCTGCTTAGGAAAATTTATTTGGAAAGGTCTAATATCCGATGTGTTCATTGAATCGACATAATATTGGAACTTACCACGATTTTGTCCAAAAGAGAAACGGTTTGAGCATCTACCATGAATTTTCTTAGAAGCATACTCCGAACTTAGATGCAAAGCTGTCTCAATGTTTAAATAAGAACTGCTAGAAAGTTCATATTTAAACATTGCATAATAAACAGACTTGTTTAATATACTTCCCAATACATCACACTGACAAAAACACTGGCTTCAAAAGATACAATGAAAAATATATTAAACTTATTTAATACTGGTGACTGAAGACATACTGGAGACTGTACTTTATACGATACGAGGGAGAAAGAGTCGAGATCGCTCAAGCTCCATTCTTAAAGCCATATTGGCAGTATTTCCTTGCAACAAAACACAAAATTCTTGTACTACTACAAGGGAAGATAGTAAAAAGAAGTCAAACAGTCAGCCTCACCGGCCTCACCTCATGATGCGAAAACTTTTAGCTCGTTCCTCTGACGTGTTAGAGCTCTTTCAGTATGAACTATCTGAAAACTGTTCAATGTTTAATGAACAAGAATTTGTTAAAATTACAAACAGGTGCGTTGTTAAAAGAGCTAGAACAATCTTATGGTAACATAAGAAAAGAAAATGTGTTCAATACTGGTGAAAAGTCCTGTTATATAGTGAACTTTTCTACACGAAATGTTATGACAGATAGAAACAAAAAACTTGCCGAAGCAGTTCCTGTTTTCATTATTATTATTATTATTTCGATCAAAAATTGGGAGTGTTGCAAAAGGCTGTGAAAGAGTCTGTAAAATTTTCGACAATTAGAGCAAATTTTTCCCTAAAAAGTCTACGAGCGTAGAGCCAAGGTAGCACTCTGTTATACATGTTATTAAAATCTCTCAAGATGCTACTCTGCCTGTCAAAAACAACAGCTTTTGGGCATAATAAGGAAACAAACTGATATTACAACGTGGAAAGTCCTGGACTTAAATTTCTTGACAGCAGAGGAAGCAGACTTCGAGAATAATGGTGTCAGCTTTATTTTCCTGGTATACTGTTATTCAGCGATTTGGTGTTTAGAAACTTTGGGGGAGCACTGGAGTTATGGATTCTACTCGACTTTTGTCCATAATATTCACCGAAAAACAGGTGAAAACATTTCACGTATATTATCCGACTGGAATACGTAGAACAAATTCGTAAATTAAGCAAAATAATACGTAGTGCAGGTAATACGAAAACTGTCATACAGTAAATTTTTAGATGAACTAAGATTATAGCTGTATCCTGATGTGAAGAATATTGACTTTGAGAATTTGCCACCTTCTAGTGCAAAGAGTGCCACGGGCCATAAATTGAGATAATATTTTTGTACATTGTACCTTTAGCACTACAGAATGGTAAAGGAGGATCTTCGAACATTCTTTCAGAGTAGAAAAATCATAAACAATAACAACATCGGAACTGTAAAAAGGGATAAAGCAGTTCTCATAAACTGCTACAATACGTCTGAATTTTCATATTTCTTCTCATTTTCATCTATTTTAACTAAATTTATTTTTTTTTTTTGCTATCGCTTGGATGAGCAGGACGTTTTATTATTTTGCAGTACAGCTGTATCTTTTGGCATGCAAGCAGCGGTAAATTAGCATTTTCTCGTGAAAATAAAAGGGTTAACATCATTTTTTAACCGACGAAAACACGGAGGAGGTTCTCTAGTCGAGCGGTATATATATATATATATATATTTTTTTTTTTTTAATGTATGACCACGCATAATTTTTTACTGAATAGTCCTATTTGGATATTTTTTTTTTGAAAGGGTACACCTTCCTGGTGGCCCCATGTTCCCATGATGCGGGGTTTGAGAACGGAATCCTGAAGAAATTGAGGGAAATCTTCAGAATTCCATTCACGCGCATAACTCTTTGCGTATCATGAACGGAATTTCATGCGCACATTTTTGCTATGTCGCTTGCCGATATAGTGGCTTTACGATAAAGATGCTGGGCTCTCATTGGCAAGAGCATCAGTTCAATCCTCGAGCGAGTCAGTGGATTTTCAAGCTGCAGAAAAAAAATGCAGCGTCTACGTCATATGCTTATGCGGCATTCCTGATTTCCCCAATTTTTTAAAAAATATATTTCCAGGCTCCTATCAGGTCCCATCACCGTAACTTTTAAAGGTTAAATTTAGTGATGCACTAATAATGAATCGGCAGTAAATGGCCACTTTGCAGATTAACCTGTTGGCCAGTTTTATCCGTATAATCGGATGAAAACTTGTTATTTTAAACATGCTTTAATTAAATCCCAGAAATTAACACAATTTCTTTTTAGTGGCAATCGTTTAAAATTTTGGACACGTTAATAAAGTGAGATGAAGCGTCATGATGGCAATATGACACTCTTCCGGGTATACATTTGCACTGAAAACAGTGAAATAAAAATAAAATTTTATAAAAAAAAAGTCAAACCGACTTAAAAAACGCAGCTGAAAATTGCTCTAAAAAGTAAAAAATAAATTTATTCTTTGAACACCATCGATACTACTTATAAACATGAGTTTTGAAGTCGGTGCTGAAACAGTTCATAAAATCATTCGTGCCCATTCTTCGGTTACATGTTTCATAATAAAAACAACCATAAATGTTTCATAATCAATTTCAAGTGTTGTTTGAGAGGAAAAATCAATCAAATGGTACAAGCAATGGGTACGAAGGATTTTATTAACTGTTTCGGCACCGACTTCAAAACTCATGTTTAAAAGTAGTATCGATGGTGTTCAAAGAATAAATTTATTTTTACTTTTTAGAGCAATTTTCAGCTGCGTTTTTGAAGTTGGTTTTACTTTTTTTAAAAAATTTTATTTTTATTATGGTTAAGTCTTGGCAGTTAAATATGAAAAAAAAAAGAAAAAAAAAATCAATAAATTTATTTTCAATTATTTTTTTGAATAAATTTCTAAAGACAAATACCAACAGACAAATTAATTAAAAAAATCGCAATTTTCATGAAAATCGGTCCAGTAGTAACATAGATGTGAGATATTATAGGATCGAGCGGCCGCCATCTTTGATGACGTCATAACAGGAAAATGTACCAGGAGACGGATGTCCACCCGAGTCTAAAATACATTCTAGGACATCTACTAAACATTTTTGAAAAGAAATTCTCCCTATTTAAATTTCCTACAGAAGTGCTGGGCATTTATATAGCATTTATCAGAGCGAGCGGCCGCCATCTTTGATGACGTCATAGCAGAAAAACGCACCAGGTGGCGAATGTCCACCCGAGTCCAAAATACTTCCTAGGGCACATACTAAACATTTTTGAAAAAAAATTCTCCGTACTCAAACATTCCTACAGAAGTGCTGTCAGATCCTGGACTATTGCCAAATCCGCAGATCGAATGGCCAAATGAGAGAAATTTTCAGGGAGGACCGGGTGCCCTCCCGTGACGTCCCTTCGGGGCGCTCATGAATGCACTACGAAACTTATAATTGCGCATTTTTTACAAAATCTCGCTTTAATTCATCTCAATTTACCTTTGCACTTTTAAATGCTAATGTGCATTTTCATAACAATCCATTAAATCCCCCCCTCCCTCTTTTACCTTAGTTTTCTATTAGAAGCATATTTCCTACACATTTTGCTGCAATTTTTTTTTTTTTTTTTGTGATTTACTATGTGACATTTTCATTAAAAAGTTAGGATTGTAAACATGTCGATGCCCCTATCATACTATCATCTTTATATACCCAGTCATTTTTAAGTAAACTATAGCTTGCATAGGTTACTACAATATATTGAATACTTTTTTGTTCCTAAAAATGTTTAAAACGCACATTTCAGCAGCCATTTATTATATTTCTCCAACACATATTCCATCGGCATTAGCCGCCGATGCTAACTTGGTGAAAATATCGGCTCATCGGCCATCGGCCGTCTTTTAACCATTATTAACAATCGGCATCGGCCCATCGGCCAAAATTTGCCATCCGTCGAGCCCTATTAAAAATTTGTACGGAATCAAATTACAAGAGCGGCACTTTTCTTCTGCTTGAGGGAAAATGGACTTTTTGGGAGGTCTCAGTGACCTCAGAACAGAGGTAAATAGGGTGAAATGATCTCCAAGAATTTTTGGGAGAATTGGAATTTTTTGTGAGGTCACAATGACCTCCTATAGCTTCCAATCGGGGTACTTCTGTTTAACCCCCCACCTTCTAACGTGAATCCTGGCTCCCCATGAATAAGGATGAAACTTTTTTAATGAACTTAATATTTAAACCTCTGTTTAGGGTTCCTACTTCCTTCACATAAGGGTTCAAAAATAAATTAAAAAAAAAAAAAGCGGGGGTCGGAGTCGGAAGTTTCAAAGTCCCGGAGTCGGAGTCTACTATTTTTCCTCCGACTCCGCAGCCCTGGTGCGAACAGGCTCTGCAATATGTTGTTACTCAGCAATGTATGAATGCACACAAAAAATGGTTGATTGAATTAATACGGTGGAAAGGAAAAATAAAATATTGAACCTAAAAATTTTCAACTTGAAACAAGCCACTAAGTATGTGTGAACCGAAAAGTTGCAATTAGTAGAGGGGCTATGGTAGAAAATGCAGTGGACGCCGGTTAATTGAGTCGACGGTTTGAATGAATCAAATTGTATCAAAAACAGAACAAAATCCAGCTTTAGTGAATCAGAACTGTTTAGAACAAACATGATTCATATAAGCGGGCCACTGCATACTTCACACACTTCAGGGTCACCCGAACTTACCACAACTCGTGGTTTAACCGGGATAGGGCCCTGAAGAGCGCTCTGTTCTTTTTGAACCAGAACAAAAGGGTCGAGCAAAACTTTGTCTCGGCACCCCCAGAGGTATCGTTTCACTTGGAGTGACTTTGTGACCACGACATTTTTAACGTCCCCCCAGCCACCATTAATCAAGGCGGTGGATCTTTGATCGGCTGGGATCGAACCCGCGTCCCTCCGGACACGAGTCTGACGCCTTACCGATCGGGCTACCACGGCCCCACTGTATACTGCCGTGCTGAGCGCAAAAGTGGTATCTGCAGTCGAGCTCAAACTCAGACTCTTACAGTTTTGCAGCCATGTTTTGATTTAGATGAAACTTTTTCAGAATTGTTTTAAAAATATTTCCCGCTCTCAAATGACCATATAATTTTATATTTAGGTAAAATACGTCACAAAGAGCCACCTGGTGGTGATAATTCAATTTCGTTAAAAAGTGCAGATACGACTTTCGTGCTTAGCACGGCAGTATAGTCAAAAACTGCATTTTGTGATAAAATTATGAAACTTGGTATGAATGTACACAATGTATTTTTAAGACAACATTTTTGGAAAGAGAGACACTAGCGGCCATTTTTGGTACAAAAATCCGAACTCACTTTTCTTTTTCTTTTTTAAAAAATACTCAAGTATCTTCTTTTGGGAATCTTCTTTTTGGGGTTCTATTATGCTTACTAAAATTTAACAAGCCATCAAAATAGCTTGAAACCGCTTAATTTTATTAATAACTATATAGACTGCATTTTTTAAACGAAAAATTAAACTAACCGCTATGTTACGCATTGTTTGAAGAGTTGCTTGAGGGATGTTTAACTATGTGTTTCAAAGCAGTATATTAACGAAAAACAGTTCAATTACACTTGAACCCTAGTAACTTGAAACTTTGAATAATCCAAACATATACATATTTTTTAATTTACTGAAAAGGGGTAGTTACAAAAGTAGAGGAAAGTAGAAAATACATAGCTAAGACAGGGTTTAAGCTGAGTTTCAAAGTTTTTTTTAGCAAAATGCTAAAGGTTAATTAATGGTGAATGTGTTTACTATCTTTCTAGTTTCTAACGTAGTCTTATGTATTTCATCTCCTGTTGAAAGCTAAATTCAAAATTAAACCTTGACAGCTTGAAAGAAATAAATTCTTAGTAGGTAACTTTTTTTTTTAATTTAAAGTGAAGATTTTAGAATTGTAATTCATATTAAAAGAACACACTTTTTTAAATATTTTTTTTAATCATTAACAATGCATTTATTGGGGGGGGGGGATTTTATGCTCATTAAGACAGTATATATGTTAATGTTTAATAGCAGGTTTTACATGTTGGCTACGATCTCTAATAAGATTAAGTTAGATATTACTATGCTCTCTTTCTCTCTCAGATTGTGCATTTGTTTTGTTCTTAATATATTGGAGCAAAAAAGCGAAAATGGCCTTGCTTCGTTTTCGCAATTTAGATACTATTTTTCGCATTTTGCGAAAAATGCGACCTTAGCGGAAACCCTGAGTTAAGAACAAAATCAAAAGGTTGAAATCATGAACACAAAGCTAGTAATTTTTCAAAGCTCTAACCAAACGTTGTTCAAGAATGAATACAACAACTTGAATAGTTTAAACGAAATCAATTTTCTTAATCAGCAGAGAAAAATAGTAATAAAACCTCAGACATTTTGAAAAGAAATACACAATTTTAAGGAAATTTCAATCAGTTAGCAGTTTTATAAATTATATTTGTACCTGTAAAAGAATGAGGGGTCACGAGCATTCTTTTTTATAGAACTCAGATTATTATTGCTTCAAAACAAATCATACATTTTTTTCTAGACAGTTTGAGTTGTTGATTCTATAGTTTTAAAGGATGAAAGAGGGAAAAAAAGTACTGTAATAAGATATTTAGTGCTATGTTAATAAAGCAAACAATATTGTTACGCATTTATTGAAAAACAACCCATTTTTTCAAGAGGTGAAACTAAATCGCATTATAACAGGTTACCAAGCCCCGGAAAATTCAAAAATTATCAAAAATACAGGGAATTTCGAAAATTTCCTTAAAAGTCTGGAAAGTGCAGATAATTTTACCTTTTTTTAGTTATAACTGGCAAAAATCAATGCCCAAATATGAAAACAGCCAATAAAGAAAATAATTTTAAATAAAATAAGGCAGTAGTTTTACATAAGTTTTTTTCTTTCCTTGAGTTTATTTATTTATGTTTTTTAACAAATTATAAAAATGCTGTATTTGACATGCATCTTGAATTTTATACTAATTTAAGGGGGCTGCTTTATACTGCTCAAAAAAAAAAAAAAAATAATAATAATAATAATAATAATAATCGATTTTTTTGGGGTGGGGGGTGGGGGGTTACTTCTTAGGACAGAAAAAAGCAAGTCTAACGAACTTTTTAGATTATTTTATTACAGGTCTGAGCATGGGGAAAAAAATTTTCACATTCAACCGATTTTTATTCACATTTGTACAACTGCTGTTTTTCAGTCGGCGGGGACAGATAAAGCTTGACATTTTCATCTGAAAAAAAAAAAGCCGCCATTTTTATTTTCATGGTTTTTTTTTTTTTTTTTTTTTTTTTTTTTCTATTTGAACTAAAACATCCCGCGAGTTGAAATATTTTTTTTTTTACAAAAAGCACTTTTTTTTCAAACCTGAGAAAAAAAATCAAATTTCATAAATTTTTTAGTTACTTTTAGTTTATATAGAAGAAAAATACATGAACATTAAAATAGTGTTTGATTTTTTTGTTTCAGATGAAAATTAAGAGCTCCATCTGTCCCACCGATTGAAAACATCAGTTGCATGAAAGTGCTTAAAAATCGGCATTTAAATATTTTTCTCCCAATTTTTTTTTTCCCATGTTCAGACATGTAATTAAATTAGCTAGTAAGTTCTCTAGACTTAACTTTTTTTTAATCTTGAAAAAATTCCTCCTAAAAAATTTTTTTATATTTATTTTGAGCCTTCTAAACGCAGCAGTTAAAGAATTATACAAATTAAAATTACCCACTACTGAGCAGCAAGTAGAAGTAAGGCCATCGCGAATTACTAGAGTTTAAGTTGGTACAAAGAAGCTGGGCTGCTGGTTTTTTAAGTGCCCTCCATTTCCTAAAGGGGATGTTATCGTGTCCAGAGCAGCGTAATTTTGGGGAGAAAGAAGCAAATTGTCACATGGTCAGAGACTGGGAAGAAAGCAATGTTGACGATTGTCGGGGAACGTAAGTCAAACGCAACCGTAAAATCAAATCTCTGTCTCTTTATTTTACTGTTCGTACTGTTAGCAGTAGACAATTGACTATCTACCCCCCACTTACACAGTTTCATAGGATATGCGCTTTGAAACAGTCTAACGAATTGAAGAACTTCTTCACTCACGAGCCTTCACCATTCCCGATGTCTCTATTCACTACAGAAGTTATGAGGAAGGGCAATAAGTCTTCTTTCTATGCAGTAGTCCAGTCAAACCCTCAACGATCAACGCTAGCAACAGTTCACTATGGCTGCAGTCAATACCAGTTTCAACCTTCAAGATGCTGCAAAGCAACATTCTCTTCATACACACTATCAAGTGCAGCAGTGGCTGGGTTACAGAAAGAATCTACTTGAATAGGGATACACCGCCTCATTTATGCGCCTTTTTCACTTATACGACGATTTTCAATGGTCCCAGCACATTCCATAGCAAAATAATAATATCATTCGTTTATGCGTCGCTCTGAAGATAAATATTTCACTTATGCGCCAAATTTTTCGTAAAATGTAAAATATTTAATTTATTTTCTTTAAAAAATAAGCACGTTTCTTTGCTTTTCTTTTTAATCTTTCACCTTTACCGCTCACGGAAGCCATTTTTTCCGCATGAACTAGAGTTTGGAGAGGGAGAATTAGTTATTAATTATGCATCGTTTTAAAGGGAACAGTTTGTGACTAAGTATACTACAATTTTTGTTTTATCTTTATCATTGTATAGTTACCCGTTGCAGAAATTGCCAAACAGTAGTAATATGTTCCTTTCTATAAAAACATTCTTATTCATGCTCTCATTAGAGCTTATGTTGCGTTTAGACCTTCAAATAAATTTGTTCACTTATGCGTCTCTTTCAGTTATACGCCTTTTTCTGTCGGTCCCTGGAGCCGGCGCATCAGTGAGAGTTCACTGTAATACTGTCCAATATGTACGATGTATTGAGATTAGGACTTCTTGACAAAGAATTGCTAGTGTGACATTTAAAAAAAAAAAAAGGCAAATAAATGCTAGCTTTGAGATTGCCATAGCTTCAATATCATTCTGACTCCAACATAAAAACATTGTCTTCAATATTCCCCCCTTTTTTGGGATAATCAACAATTAAGTACTTTCATTTCTGTCAGAAGGTCCGGTACCACCAATATGGCACTGAAGTAGACGGATTGGTGGTTTTGCTTGGTCCAAGGGCCGAATTCAAGTGAAACACCATTGCAATCGCTTCGAGGCGATAGCAATAGACCAAAATTGCAATCGCTACTGGCAGTCGAATTACATTAGAATCGCATCTCGTAGCTATTGTAAGGTTTCACTTTTTTTTTTTTTTTTTTCAGAAGCCATCAGCTTTAACATACACGAGGACTGCCTACTATGCGCTTTGCCTCCTGACAAATACAGGACAGATTTACGACACATAGAGGAGGAAACAACATCCATGAGCAAGGCGGGATTCGAACCCGCGACCACTTGCTTACGAGGAGAGTACTCTACCTCTAGGCCCACGTGGCCCCCCAACGTTTCACTTGAATCCAAATTTGGGAATTTGCGATTGCATTGGTGAGTTGCGATCGTCCGTGTTTCACTTGAATTCCTGCACAAGTCTTTCAAAAAGGAGGAAACCCTTTAATCCTCATTCCGTTTATACTTTCATGCCATTTGCATTTTTTGTATACCCTTAAAGTAAATGTTTTTAAAATAAATTTATATATTTCAATATCCTCTCTCTTTTGAATATCAGTCCTCTGGTTAAGAACAGTAACCTCCCCCCTCCCTCAAGACTTTTCTTCTTTTCCCCACCCCTTCAAATTATTAAGTTTGATAAACTTTTACTTCACTACTCATATAATACAGGTTATTGAAGATATAAAGACATTTGCATTTATAATGAACAAAGGAAATAAATTAAAAATGTTCAAATTTGGAGAATATGCGAATCTTTGAAAAGCTTTATCTCAAAAAATATTATAGCTAATAAGCCCTGTAGCAAATTATTAGAATTTAAATGTGTGCAGTATGATGTAGGTCGAAAACGTGCTCTTTCGTGGTCGAAAAATCCGAAAACTACGAAAATTTAGTGGTTTTGGGGATTTTCGTACTTTTTTTCGAAACTTTGAAAAGCTGTATCCCAAAAACTATTATAGCTAAAAGGACCATTTTGGTATCAAATTGTAGAAAATTTAACGTAGTTTAAATACGTACAATAAAAAGGTTCCGGGAGGCTGCCGAGGTCGAAAACTTGGATTTTGCATCTCGATGACATCCCATACAAGAATAAAAAAAGAAACCTACTTCCCCATTTGATGCAATTTAGGCCCCACTATTGCCGACAAGGTTACTGGACTATATTTAATATATAAGGAAAATTGTTACTAGGCAGTTAATACATTTTTTTAATTTAATTTTAGACCAAAAATAATTGCCTCACGATATGTGTTGCACTTATATAATAAACTTTCAAATTTCCTTCGAATATTTCCTTTATTTTGACTGAAAATGCTAGTTGTACCGCACCGCAGGCAACATGTATCTATCTATCCATGTAATACTCGAGCTGTTAAAACAATTTCGAAAGAGCTCATATCCAGTCTTATTTGTTTGACCGAACATATCCATTACAGAGTCAATACCATTACAGTACACTAAAGAAAGTATTTTCCTTAAAGTAAAGATATATATATATATATATATATATATATATATATATATATATATATATATATATATATATATATATATATATATATATATATATATATATATATATATATATATATATATATATATATATATATATATACATATATATATATATATTTGCACTCACAAATATAAAAACACAGGAAATGATTCAATTTATGCAGTGGCGGATACAGCCGCCGGTCATTTGCAGGGTGTGCCGGTCAGGTTAATTATCCTATCTGCTAACAGTAAAATACAGATATGCTGTGATATTTCTAAAAATAAATACCCTATATAATTCTAAATACATACACTCCGCGCATATATTTAGAATTATATAGTGTATTTTTGACAGTTTGCAGAAAAAGAAACCTACTACCCCCACTTGATGCAACTTATGATGTACTAGGTTACTTTACTAATAGCTACAGAATGTGATTTGGAGATATGTGGCTGTCTGGGGCAGTGGCGGCTCGTGCCTTAATTTAGTGGGTGAGCCCGCGATTTTACGTTTTCCCAGTATAATGCTTAAACCGAAAAAATGGGGGAAACAATAGTTAGGAAACTAATGCTGAGTGAAGTAAAATAACATTTATCAATTTTATTGATATTGTAAAGGGGGAGTCCTTTTGTTCGAAATCTTTGGTCCTGGATATAAATGTAATCATGATACGGCTATAAATTTAGATCTTTAGAATACTTATCTCTTCTCCAAGCATTCATAATGTGACACCAGGCAGCATGACAAAGTTCATAGAGCTCATACAATACTTACAACCTTTTTTAATATATTAGCACAGCATTGTGACAAATGAGATAAAATTCAAACTAATACCAAGAAAATGGCAAACTCTCCGCAAGTCAAAAATAAAGTCTTCACAGAAAAATTTCGAGAATAAGAATCTCTAGTTCCAAAACGCAAATCTATAAATAATAATAAATAATAAATCCATGTACATAAAACAGAAAATATATGTGTGTCTGTATGTATTTATATTCCTCATACAAATCCACAGTTTACGTCGGATCTGGACTAAATTTGGCAGTACTAAAATTGGCCGTACTTGGGTACCCGAGAAGGGTCGTAGGGGGGGGAGGGATTCGAATGCCAAAATATCATTTAGGGGATTTTATTCTGAAGGTTTTGAAAACTCCGAACCGCTAACTTCACCCAGAAAAAAAGATGCTGCCGTTTTTAAGTTAGTAAGATTAATTTTAAATTGGATTTATTAATATCGTTTGCACGATCGTGAAAGAAATGAAATAGCATGAAATAAATTATTGATAACAAAAAGATGTTGTCATTTTGTTCTTGAACATAAACAAATACAATTCTTGCTTTTGCTTTTAGGCTTTTCTTGTAGCGGGGATTTAAAACTTTTTTGGCGATTGATTCATTTTTCGTACTGCGCAAAATGTCGACTTTAATCTAATCGGGACTTTTACAGACACGCGTTCCTTGACATAAATTTTATTCTCAAGGTATACCGGGCATAGTCGGGCCACGCAGCTAGTAAGTAAATAAAATATGCATGCATTGTATTCCAAATATGTGAGGAGGAATGAAACTGGCAATCTTTATGCCTGTTAGAAATAAGTGTTGAAAATGAAAAAAGAAAGAGTTAAATGTAATAAAAACACTGGTCGACAGTGGTTCACTAACAACAACCAAATTATTATTTTTATTACGTATTCATATAGTTATTTAAATACCTGCAAGTAAAAAAGTCCCACCACGTCTCAATTTTCCGTAATAAAAAAAATAATTTTTTACTATTTTTTATGATTTTCACACCAAAAGCCTATTTTTGGAGGGAAAAGGAGCAAAATATTGAATCCTAAATTTTTTTGGAGGTAAAGGGAGACTCAAACTCCGAAATCATGACCACCGATAACAAAAAGGGGGGACGAGGGGAGTGTATCCCCTCAAAATATGCAAAAAATCATGAAAAAGTATCTTTTTATTCTGGTTTCTTTAATATGACGTTTTAAATTTTTTTTCTGGTGTAAAATCAGAGTATAACTACCCTTCTATTATTCCTATGCCCAAAAAAATTTTCGCGCTGTAAAATAAAATTAAAAAAAAAAAAAGAAAAAAAAAAGATCTTAAGACTGACACACGCTTCATCAGTATCACGCAGTATCAGAGGGGGCGGGGGGGGGAGGCTTTCGGCAAAAAGTGGAGAGTGATGTAGAGGAAAGGGGCTATATTTGGATTTTGGAGATAATTTTACATAAGAACCAGAAAGAATACGCAACCATTCTGAAGACCTGCGATGTGTCTCGTATTTAGCGTGCGACAGTCATAAAATCGGTTTTTAATTTTTTTTATTTTTTACAGCGCGAAAATTTTTTCGGACGTAGGAATCATAGGACCCCCTCCTATCCTCTGATTTTACATCGAATTTTTTTTTTAAAACGTCATTTAAAAAGAACAAGAATTAAAAGATCATTTTTGTTGATTTTTTGCTCATTTTTAGGGGGTACACCCCCCTAAGAACCCCTTCTTTGCTATTAGTGGTCATGATTTTAAACTTTAAGTCTCTCTTGAAACTTCAAAAAAAGTTTGGAGTTAATATTATGATTCTTTCGTCTTGAAAAATGGTGTGTTTTATCTGTTTTTTCAGTTATGTTCAGTACTTTTTAGAAATTCATAACAAAAAAACTGTACGTGCTGCAGCTTTTTTACTATTATTTTTGAATTCTACACTGCAAAATTAGTTAAAAACAGTTAATTTCATCTTTGTTAGGGAAAAAAAGTGAAAATTTGTCGACTAGTGAAATCAATCAAAAAAAGAAGAAATAAATAAAGAGCGCGGAACGAAAAGAAGTGAAAGTTTTCTCCAAGGAGGTTAAGAGGAGGAGCTAAATCTCTGCTATCTAAAAGTGGCAACGAATTCTCACCGCCGCCAGAGGACCCTGCTCGACAAACGCTCCCTATCTCCTTCGGGAATCAATGTAAATGATACTGAATCTGTCATCTTTTTAAATGCTGCTATGGGAAAGAAAAAAATAAAATTTCAACTGGATTTTGGTGCAAATCTTCGATTGACATTATGAATTAAATATGATTTTCATCCCACGAAAATAGGTGCCGTATTCTTTGAAAAATAGGTTTAATCGAATGCACTGACCAACTTGCCAAATCTGACAGAATCTGTCAGTTTTTAAAGACTGCTGTTGGCAAGAATATATTTTTTTAATTGGAATTTTGCTCAAACCATCGATTAACATTATGAACTAAATATATTTAATAAATATACTTAAACTAATAATTATTTTGTCTACTAAATATATTTAATTAATAACAAAATTAAATACTGACATAATTAATTTTTTGCCTCATGCTTAATTTATCAACAATTTAGAGAACTGATTCTCAGCAAAAATTATACCGTACAATGCAAAGAAAATGTCACATACAGTCGCATATATGTCAAATTTGGCAAGTAGCTCGATACGGTAGATTAAACATCTTTCTTAAAAAATACGGCAACATTTCAGTGGGATCAAAGTCATATTTAGTTCATAATGTTAATCGATGGTTTACACCAAAATCCAGTTGAAAAAAAAAATGTTCTTTCCCGTAGCAGCATTTCAAAAGATGACAGATTCAGTACAATCATTTACATTGATTAACGTGGGAGCGTTTGTCGAGCAGCGTCCTCTGGCGGCGGTGAGAATTCGTTGCCACTTTCAAACTAGCGCATCCGTAGAACATTTCTCTCCTTCTTTCTACTCCGTGGTTTTCTCCCTAACCAGGTTCCTCTAACACAAGGACCAGACCACGGAGTAGAAAGAAGGAGAGAAATGTTCTACGGATGTGCTAGTTTGATAGTGGCAACGAATTCTCACCGCCGCCAGAGGACGCTGCTCGACAAACGCTCCCTATCTCCTGCGGAAATCAATGTAAATGATACTGAATCTATCATCTTTTTAAATGCTGCTGTGGGAAAGAAAAAAAAAATTGTTTCAACTGGATTTTGGTGTAAACCATCGATTAACATTATGAACTAAATATGACTTTGATCCCACTGAAATTTTGCCGTATTTTTTAAGAAAAATGTTTAATCGATCCCATCTAGATACTTGCCAAATTTGACAATATGCGACTGTATGTGACATTTTCTTTGCATAGTACGATATAATTTTTGCTGAGAATCAGTTCTCTAAATTATTGATAAATTAAGCATGAGACAAAAAATTAATTATGTCAGTATTTAATTTTGTTATTAATTAAATATATTTAGTAGACAAAATAATTATTAGTTTGAATATATTTATTAAATATATTTAGTTCATAATGTTAATCGATGGTTTGAGCAAAATTCCAATTGAAAAAAAAAATATTCTTGCCAACAGCAGTCTTTAAAAAATGACAGATTCTGTCAGATTTGGCAAGTTGGTAAGTGCATTCGATTAAACTTTTTTCTCAAAGAATACGGCACCTATTTTCGTAGGATGAAAATCATATTTAATTCATAATGTCAATCAAAGATTTACACCAAAATCCAGTTAAAAAAGTTTTTTTTCTTTCCCATAGCAGCATTTAAAAAGATGACAGATTCAGTATCATTTACATTGATTCCCGTCGGAGATAGGGAGCGTTTGTCGACCAGCGTCCTCTGGCGGCGGTGAGAATTCGTTGCCACTTTTAGATAGCAGAGATTTAGCTCCTCCCCTTTAACCTCCTTGGACCAGACATTCTCTACCTCTGTACAGCGAGGAGACATTTCCCTCTTCTTCCCTCGTCACCGCTTTGGTTGGGGACAAAGGGAAATATTTGGCCCGATTGAAAAGTGCCCTATTGGCAGAAATTACAAGGGGTGTGATCACTCACCGCTCTTCTTAATCCAGTCATTGCGATTGGCTAAAAGTGGAGGTGTGTTGAGGCTAGCGTGCCTCTGCTGAGGGCCAGTGCTTGCTGGCCCGTAGAGCTTGAATTTCGTTCTCAAAGCTGTGCGAAGCGCTAAAATTGACGGAATTTGAACTTTCTTGTGTTGTTTTAGCGATGAGCAGGAGGAGGGGGTGCTAAAGGTTTAAAATATGTGCTGTGCACTGTTTTTTTTTTTTTTTTTTTTTGAACTGAAATGCAAAACGATACATTTAAAGATGTATTTTTTTTTTCTTCCAATTTTTCTGGGTGGGCCCGGCGGGCCCGGTCCATATTGAAGAGCCGCCCCTGGTCTGGGGCAATCGAACAGTCAGCAAAACTTACATTCATGATTTTTAATTGAGAACACATGGGTATGAAAGAGTAATATTAAAAGCTCAATTCACAATAAAATAAAACGTATGTCATATTACACACATAGATCATTACATACATAGAAAAAAATCTAGTAATTAGAATGGAAGGTGAAAATTGAACTTTTTATTGAGCAACACATAAATTTAAATCACGGCAAAAATTTCTTCTGCCTGAAAGCAACCAACAAGCCATGCCATTCACTTTTTTTTTTTTATCATGAGTTGCTTTTTCATAATGTACAATAAAAGTAACTTTTTTCATAAATTAGTCATTGTACATATTTATTTATTTCTATTAAAGAGTATACAAAACAATGTGCAATCTTTACTGCGTAGAGATAAACACCGATAGAGTGAAAAGGAAAGACCAAAGTAATAGTTAAAGTCAAGCTTGACTGAGGTAAAAGTTATTAACGTTAGTAAACAGCAAAAGAATGAACGTGCCAAAAAAAAAGGATCTATAGATCAAATTTATGAATATTTAATGCATTAAAAACAATAAAATCCTATCAAAACAAGCATTAGCAGACGGTTCATCGTTATTCCACTCAGTGGTTAAAAACACGGATAGTTTAGTAAATAATACATTTTTTAAACGATTGATGCTTTGAAAATGAAACATCAGTACAAAATACAAACAAAACTGAAAAAAGAACGGGCCAAAATAAGTCAAAACTACCAGAAAAAAGGATTACAGAGCAAATCATTGGTAAATAAAGCAGGCGACGTTGTTGTAGTTCCGGATCGAATTGGCGATTCCAGCGGTCCAAGACGCCCTCTTCTGATGACTGGCTATACTACCGCACGACTGTAACCGCCATTCTTCTGAATTACAGTCTTATGTTATTTCAAGTCATGGATTTTCACATGTTTTAATCTCTTAAAAATATTTTGGTTAACTATTGATTTGTGTCTCGGATAAAACAAATTTTGAAATAAAAGAGGTCGTGTGTGGATTTGACGCTTGGTAGTTCGACGAGAGTCATCCTTTAAATGCTTGTTTTCCAGTGCAGTGTTAAGTTATGGATATTTACTTTTCAAGTTATGGCTTATATGTCGGACATGGAGTATTATGTTCCGCGTGCTACTAGTTTGATGCAAATCCCGGAATGTTATATTTAGTTACATTCACCATTATTTTGCAAATATCTTTGAATTTCTGTACCTTTTAAATAAATTGTTACTCATATCGTGCGTAGGGGAAGACCGCCTATATTGGACCCCCTAAGAACAGGAGGCCTGTGTCGCTCAATGTGAATCAAAACAAAAATACAAAATAAGGCATCGTAAGCTAAATTTAATCAAGAACCGCCCTAGGAGCTCATGTTTTCTAAAAACATGGAAATTATTTTTTAAAAAATTATCTTACAAAAAGTTGCAAAAGTCCAATTTAGGAATATATGCGCCTATATTGAACCACGCGCTTCCTAAATTGGACCGTACCAGGAAATCATAGAATAATTTATATTTGAACTATATATCTTTTTTCCAGGATTTGCAATAGAATTTCTTTTGCTTCGGTCTCATTTAGGCAGTGTTGATACACTTACCGATGGCATTTCATGCATTTAATTATGTTTTGCGCTTCATTTCTAGGACAAATATTGCAATAGCAATTGTTTTGTGCAGTTTCTTGCTTATTCTTGTGACTTTTTATGTTCTATGCTTCTTTCATACGGCGTTAGAATGATTGCTGAGATCGCCTTCCTTTTTGTTCTTTCTATTTTATTGTAAATTGATATGTAAGCCTGGCCTTTACAAAATCATAGTTGAAGTTGACAATCATGCTTTGATGAGAACTATCTGCTGATTATGCAGGGCTTGTACTAATTTAAGTCGTAGCTAGTTTTTGTACATGGTGTACAACAGTACAACTTACGCCGAACATGTAGCCTGCACACTTTGAGTAGTTTTATCTGGACTACTTACCTCGAACTCTGCTCCAGCCTAGTCAATGCCGCTAAACACATGTCAATTAACAGGCCAAACTCCTGTTCTTTAGAATCAACTCACAGCATTTGCCATGCCCTTGATTGAGGTTTACCCATAAGAGAAACCAAACAGCTCTTCTATTCGATATTGGGTAATGGATCTTATTGGATGTTCTCGCATCCATGTATCACACGCTCGATTAAAATATGTAGACAGAGGCTGAAAAAAAGATAATATCTTGCATGGTGTGCTTAAAGAGAAAGCATTATTATATCGCTCTCGTTAACCAAGTTTATTGCATCTATGCTCTTGGTTTAACGGTTTTGATGAAATATTGTATCAATTGTGTGAGTTAGCGTTTGTGATCCAACCTTTTTTTGAACAAGCATATTGCTCACCAGGGGGTGCTTTTACGATAAGCACATACATGGAACGTATTCTTTTGAAAATAAGCATGGGAAGGGAGGGAGGTGTAGCAATTCTGTTGCACTCATGCAGCAAATAGCAAGTGTGTTTCTAACGCGTTCACCATACATTACTGCTCCAAACTCGTGTTTACCTTTATACGTCAATATATTTTGGGG
This sequence comes from Uloborus plumipes, assembly GCA_038373865.1. Taxonomy (NCBI): domain Eukaryota; kingdom Metazoa; phylum Arthropoda; class Arachnida; order Araneae; family Uloboridae; genus Uloborus; species Uloborus plumipes. The sequence continues at coordinate 24,621 of JAXGGA010005368.1, read as the reverse complement.
CTTTTGGACAGTGAAAAGACCGGTTTCATCTACATTGAACATTTTAGTAGCATATTAATTGTTTCTTTTTAAGATCTTTTCGAACAAATCGAAGAATTTTATTTTTTTCCTCGGTAAATCAGCATAAATTTTATTTAAATTAATAACTATGTTTAACAACCTGAAAATGCAACTTAATAGTAAAGAGAAAAAAAACCAAATATTTCAAGAATTTGCAGTTTCTAGAAAATGTGCTTGATAAAAAAAATGAATATCTTGAATATGTGTTAAAGTATGCTTAAAATAATCCTAACTACGCTATTAAATCAGATGAGTCACTTATTTAATGTTACAGTTAATAAAAAGTCTTGCTTAAAATCATATTCTTAAACTGGACCACCGGTCCAATATAGGAAAATTTTTTCGGTCCAATAAAGGAAAACATGCCATTTTTTATTCTTCAACTTATTTCTCTGTCAAAAATTATCACAACCGCGCATGTAAATACATAGATGTGATCCTTATTAAACACAGATTATCATGCTATAACAGCAGTTTACCTCAGCTTACAAGTTTTAGTGCTATCTTACTAGGTACAAGTCAGCAAAATAAGATTTTACACGTTTACAACATAATAGTCTGTGGGCCAAGTGCAAATATCGTTCAGGTTCGTTTACCAATCTTAGGGACTACGAGAACTTGCTTGAAATCAATTAATATTGATGTACTCAATCGAAAAATCCAATGTTCCCAAGCGGAACTTGTCTCATTAAGTTTTAATTAGTAATTGAAACACGAACTCTTTTCCTTGGCCTGGTCACTCTTTCACTAGAGACGTTGTCCCTAGGTGGCGCTATTGCACAAAATATTTGCAATCTAAAATTTTAATAAACAGTTTTTCAACCATAATTTTACTTTTTTACTCGATTTTACATTTCAAAATATATTAATACGTTTTGAATCACTCACTTTTTTCGCTGTGTGACTTAATTTAAAATCAAAATCGAACATTGTATCAATCCGCCAGGCGTTTCAGATATTCTCATTCTTTATTTTTGATCAAAGAGCGCCAGTTCGCGCGGTTTCGTTTCGCGTCGCTGTCTTTTATGGCTTGATATCCCCTTTTGGCGATGTTTCACAAAGAGCAACTTTTAGTGGAACGACATTGTTGTATACCGTATTTTTTGCCGTAAAGGACGCACCGTCTTATACGGCATAAATTTAAGATTAATTAAAATTGGGGGATTTAATTTAAAATTGGGTGTGTCTTACACGGCGAAAAATACGGTAATATTGCGTTTTTTACGCTGCTATTTTGAATAACGTTTGATTTTTCAAAATTTTAATTAAATCTTATAAAATTGAGTGTTTATTGTTTTTGCTACATAACTTGCAGTCGTGAAAGGAGTTAGTGTAGGAGATATAGAGATTAAATAAGAACCAGTTTAGACATTTTTTGTTGCTGCTTTATTTCTAGAACATAAATTAACTATTACTGTTTTTCAGAAAACCAATACTTATAAAATCACAGGCCCGTCATTTGGGGGAGGGGGGAGTCAATTCCTCTTCTTCCCGGCTTTGAAAAATCAATTTACATGTAAGCGGGCGTGGTTTTTGTCATTTTTGGTGCAATTTACATTGTGTATGCAGTGTTTGCCCCCGCTCCCCTGGAAAAATTTAAAATAGCTTGTGTAAATACATATAGGATACATAACATATAAGGGACTTATTTGTTACCACGAATAAGTGTTTTGAACGACGTCAATCGTCGCCAAATATGATTCGTGACTTTTTCCGTCAATTTTGAGCTTTTAAAAGTAATGCGTATTTTATGATGTGCTTTAATAAATGTAATTTAAAATTTTAAATGAAACCATTAAGATCATGACAGGACCTATAGTCTGTGGGCCAAGCACCGATATCGTTCAAGTTCGTTTACCAATTTTAGGGACTACGGGAACTTGCTTGAAATCAACTAATAGTGATGTACTCAATCGAAAAATCCAATGTTCCCAAGCAGACCTTGTCTCATTAAGTTTTAATTAGTAACTGAAATAGGGACTATATTCCTTAGCCTGTTGGCTCATTCACAACAAAAATTGTCTCTAGGTGGCGCTGTTGCACAAAATATTTGCAATTTAAAATTTCAATAAACAGGTTTTCTACCCTAGTTTTTCTTTTTCATACGATTTTATGTTGCAAAATATATTAATAAGTCATAATATACTTACTTCACGTCTTTTGTGATTCAGTTACTAAGAAAATCACAAAAATGTATCAATCCACATTTCCGCTTGTTCTTAATCTCGTTGTTTCGTTAATGGCACTATATAATCCAGTCAATGAATACATTATAGAATGCATGGAATATGCGAGAGTATTTGACTACAGAATATTGTTAGGGGTAGTTAGTAAGTTAATATACTGAAAGTCCCCGACCCTGGGGGTGAGCTAAAGGTGGGGGGAGGGGGAAGCAAATTTTGGGTTTTCGAAAAATCGCGGAAATGGTGGGAAAAATTGGTTTAAAATAAAAATTCAAGCTAAACAAACTTCGTATAACAGTGTTTCTACACATATTTGTCGAATTTTCAATAATTTTCCAGGTGTATATTGTGAAAAAACGAGAAATTTCGGAAAAACTCTCTATTTTTGTCAAGCAACGTTGAATGGTTCTATTTTAAAAAGGGAGACAGCTTGATTACGAAAATGCACGATAGCAGCATTTCCACGTACTCCGATATTATTTTATTTTTATAGAAATGATAAGGAAGAGAAAAAAAAAAACACCAACACAAATCAACACCTCAAATATACGAATGTAACGAAAAACAAAACAAAACAAAACAAAGAAAAATCCCTTCTCCTTCCTTATCTCTCTTATCACAATCACCCCCTGTTTCGTAAAATCGGTTGAGACCTGACGCATGCGCGAATTCGAGGAAGGTCGCCGAAAAGAATATCAAACAGTATCTATATATCCATCTATATGTACATATAAATATATAGGCAGAGACAGACACATATACATGATATTTAACGTAATTATCCGCCCCTAGAATTCCATTTTCGCATATTTTGCCATCTATCTTTAATGGCCTGTAAAAAACTAATGAGACAATATTTTTTCGGGAACATTGTGTTTTTTTCATCTGTAGACTCTAAGGATTCAGAAAAATGTCACATTTCGTAGTCCCCGAAGTTGGCAAACGAAACCATGTTTCTAAGCATCTTTTCTGCCTTCGGCTCACAGACTATAAATCATGCCGTATCTCACGCTACGCAGTTCGAAGACTGGTGAAACATCATACACATTGATTTTATTCCTAAAACTTTATGTATTTACCGTTAAAATGTATCATAGATCTCTGTACTAGATTTTAAGCCCGAGGTCCAATTTAAGCAGTGGTCCAATATAGGCGGTCTTCCCCTAGTATAAAAATAAAGATGAATGCTGAATACATTTTATTTTTAGTTTTATATATGTTTAAGTACATCATAGTTCGGATTGATGATGATTCATTTGTAGTTTGAAACGTTTATTTATTATTTGCTTGAATTGTATGGTTTGCGTGTGCTGTGTTCCTGTCATCATTTTTTGAAAAATGAAGAATGCATTTTCAACTAGTTGGGTCGTTGCACAGTCAGAAATATTTATAATGTTTTCTGCCTTGTAAACGATCTTACTGGTATTGAGAATTTTGAAGCTGGTTTTCCTGGACAGCTGAAAGCAATTTCTTCTAAAATTGTATAATCAAAACAGTTTAAAAGAGAATTATGAAATGCATTTCTCTTCGCAACTTACTGCTCATGGAAAGGTAAGCATCTCTGATTAAGGCTTATGTGATTAATTAAATCCCGAAAAAAGAGCTTTACTTTCAACACTGATTATGTCAAACCTGTATTAGAATGTATTCCTATAAATAAAAACAACTTGTTATTAGTTTTTGATTAATTTTTTGTAGTAACATGTTTGAGGATTATGGTATTGTATTTTTCTGTATTGCAACAGGCAATGTGCTCCATAGTGAATATTAAATGTCAAGCACCAAATTGACGCATCTGGGGCATTGGTTACAGATAATAATTTTTGTAACCTTAATGGTAAGCAAATAAATGATACAGAAAATACTTGAAGAGTTGAAATTACTGAACCTCGCTAAGTTAACACCTGTTTAATTAGACAAATTTTTGTGGTCCCCTGGGGGTGTTGAGTTACCGACGTTCGACTGTACTATTAACGAATGAAATACTATATACAAATTTTACACATGCCGAAATAATCCAAACTCTACCCTCAAAGTCAGTTTGGAACATTCTTATTTTTCATAATTTTAATTATGTTTTCTTGCTAGATCAAACTAATTTGCAAATTACTATTTACAAGACACACTGAGTTATTGGCCACATTTATGTTTCCAAGTAAGAAAAATCGTGTTTAAAGCAGCGGGCTCAGCCCAAAAAAACCCACTATGTCGGTACAGTGGGTTTTTTCCAAATTTACTGCATATTGAAAACATTTATTTAAAAGAAACAAACTAAATATTACGAATAGTTTGATCAATACTAAGCCTATAAATTGGTATTGATCAATTAAGTTAGAATATTTAGTTTATTACAATATTTAATCTTGGTTAGTACATGGTCCAGAAATTGCCCCACCTTCCTTTCCAGGAACTTATTAGGTATTAAAAATAAAATTACACATAAGTTTCACACTATTTGTTTTTTATTTTAAATACTTGGAAGATGAAAATAAGCAATAATTATTCCAATCTATGGTTATGGAAGTTTTGCTGTACATATAAAGTTTTGCAAATATATAATTTTTATAGCAAAAATGATTAAGAGATGGCAAACTAAAATGTAGTATTGTACTAAGAATATTAAAACAAATGGGAGTATACTATCCTATTATACAGGTTGTTCCCATTTAACCTGCAAGATGTTTATTTTTGCAACCGTTCGTCCTAGATGCATATTTCCTTTTACAAAAATTCTTAAAATAAGGTGCAGCAGTGGCGTACATAGCACCCTTGCAGTGGGCAAGAGGTTTGAGGGTGCACGATACATCCTGCCAACTCTTCCGTTTTTACCCGAAGACTTCCATCTTCAGAACGATTTTCCGTTCTTCCAGCCAGAAGATGCAATGTTCCGTTTTTTCCCCAGATGTACATTTCTTCAAATCAAAAATTATTTTTTTAAAAAATAGTAAAAAAAAAAAAAAGATCAAGATTAAAAATTGAGGTTAGTATGTTGTGTTGTACAGTCAGAACGGGGAAGTCTAAAAATGGAAGTTGCCTTGTAGGCATGCATCAGTGAAATGCTGTACATAGCACCCTTGTACATAGGGTGAATTATCGCTGTGTTGTGTAAGGCAGGAATTCAAGTGAAACACCATTGCAATCGCTTTGAATTGCAATCGCTACTGGAAGTGAATTACATTATCATCAACTTAACTTGACACTGACGTCACTACGGGTGGAGCCAATAAGAGCTCACAAGCAGTCAGCGATCTCCTCTTATTCGCCAAGTAGGCTGTGACGTTTTATCTAGCTCGTTTTCATAGGCAAACGTCACGATATTTTTATCAAGAAACGTTCTAATGTAATTCATTTCCAGTAGCGATTGTAATTTGCGATTGCCTGTTTCACTTGAATTCCTGCCTTAAATTGTAAAACAGTAGTCAAAAACTTGTGTACTCTAAAATGAGTAAAAATAGACTATGTTTGAAAAAGTACAAATATATATGTTTTAAAACAGCAAACAGCTGTTTCGAGGCTGTAAAATGCAAGCCCCATCATCATTGCATAAAAACAGAGAGACAGGTTCACATGCCAAAGACAGTCAAGAGTCTAGTGCAGTGTTTTTTTCAGGTATCTCTCCGGGGTCACTGCCCTCCCAGAGAAAGTCAACTGCCCTCCCCGGAGGAAAACGCAGTTTGCACTATCACACACAGAAAATGAATTTAAAAAAATAAAAATATTAAATGAGCAAATAAGTAAAAATTAAAGAAATAAAAAAGTAAATACTTAATAAATGAATATAAAAATAAAAGAAATTTTTGAAATATATTGTGAGGTGGCAACAAAGATGTCCTACAATTGCATTTTAGGACATCTATTTCGAAAAAATACCGAGGGAGACTTTGTGAAGCCCATCCTTTTTCTCAGGGTATCATCAATGATTGCCTAACCTTTTTTTTTTGGGGGGGGGGGGAGTCAATTTCAAAACACTTATATGGAGAGTTATGAACTGCATCAATTTTCATAATTTTGTAAAAGATAATCTACGACCTCATTTTTAAAAATTCAGAGATATTCATGAACGCCACGCCTTCACTTCACGTCTTTAACGATGGCCTGAAATTGACATACATACTTCAATTTCAAAAATGTTTCAGAAGAGAATATCAAATTGCATTCCTTTTCCCCACCTGTCATCAAAGATGGTCAACAACTGTATTTGAATGATTTGAACTTCAAAGCTTTCCAGGAGGGGAGGAGCCCTGAACTCAATTTTAATCTGATTTTCTTAAAGATAGCTTATAAATGCATTTTTAGAACCTGAAATTTTGAAAGTTTCTATGGGGAGACATACATTCTCTCAACGTTCAAAGGGGGATTACCATTGTTCTGCTATGACTTCAATTTGGAAAATTTAAAGAGGAAAAGCCCAAAACCCTTCCCTTTCTCAAACGACATCAAAATACACTAAAGTTGTGTACTGTTATACTCGAACATATCTCGGGAGAAGTTTATTTCGGCTTCCTCTATTTATCATAGAGGTTTAAGTGCTCTTGTAAATATTTGTGCACCCAAATCATCGAAATAACTCCACAGTTAAAAGGTTAAGTAGTTTTGCCTTAAGATGAATGAAAACAATAGTGACGTGGACTGTACTTGACCAGGAAATCATAACATAGTATAATAATAAAATAAGTTTAAATCGGTAGCAAACAAAATTGCACTGTATAACATATTTCTGGATTCTGCTGCTTGGAGATGATGAAATTGCGTGATCAATTCATTTAAAAATCAGTATATATATATTTAGCACTTTTCTTAAAATTTCAGCAGGCTTTAAGACTTATTATCTCTATGAGGAGTGCACAACAGCAAATAATTTTTGCGTCAAAAAGGTATCTCTGGATGCTCTTTCGATTGCTACTCATTAAAACTTTATTATTTCACCAACTATATGGTTCTTCAATAAGGAATACATTTACAGGCTTAAAATATATAATGCTTGGTTTCCAATCTTCAGATTCTGGATCCAATCTATCAAACTCTCTTTTGAAGTAACAGCAAAGCAGATTTTCCAATTTTTTCTTGATCCACAGCACTGCAATGTCGAAGTAATAGACCAGCAAGTTATCAATATGACAGATCATTCATTCATTTAATCTGCCAATATTAATAAACTAGCTGGTTTTAGCGGGTATCATGGTACAAATTCATGAAAGCACATTATAAATGACAAGTTTTAAACTTTAATTTAATCTTTTCCAAAAAAGTACAGATTTCAACAGAATGTTTTCGTATGCATCGCTCAACATTCACTGATTGCTTATGTATGAGATTCCTATAAGTTAAAAATAAAAATTATAAAAAACTTTTTGTTTGTTATTGTTTTACTTTTTTTTTAATCTCAGAATACTATGCAAAAAATTTTTATTATGTAGAAAGATTTCTGAGCTTATTAACATCAAGTGTCTAATGCATAAACATTTAAAAGTATAATTGGCACTGAATTATTAACACTGTTATAGTAATACTTATATTTAAAACCAGGGGCGGACTGGCCGTGTGGAAGATGTGGAAAATTCCACATGGGCCGCATCTACTTTGGGCCGTTTTTTTCTTTCTATATTTATTTATTTTTGAATCAAAAAAAATTATTTCGAAAAAAAAAAGTTGGGCCGGCCGCTCTCACCATCCTCCTAGGTTCTCTCAGGGCCGGCCGTTTGGAATCACAGCTAGAACTCTTTCTTTCTTGAGGGGGGGGGGACGCTGATTACTCAGACACTTTTCTGACCCAACTCACAAAGTAAAAGGGAGGGAAACGGAGGGAAACAATGTCTTTGTGGGGTCTTCGGCCAAAACGGGCCTTCAGGTCTCTTGCTATCTCTGTTCGGAATTGATGCTTCGGGGATTTCTAGGGAGAAGCGTTATATTGGGGGTGGGGCCATCTGAGGCTGTCTGGGAAAAAGCTTGAAATAAAAAAAAGGCGCCATTCGAAGAAAAGGCCGTATCGGGATTCTTAAGCAACAATGAGAAACGCCAGCTAAATAGTTTTTTTTTTCTTTTCTTCTTTCGTGCTTGATGTGCTTCCCGCCACTTTTTAAGCAATGGATAGTCCCACGGCTTAGGCTATTTTAGCAATCCGTTCGATTATTCATCGTACTTGACTATTTAATGGAATTACATCTGTTTTGCATCAACAGCGACAAAAATCTTTTCGAAGTAAGTTTAATGTTTTAAATGATGTGTTTGTTGTTTTAATCACGTTAAATAATACGAAGTTGAAATAATCTATATACATAAAAGACTACTTTTGTATGCGACCGGTATTGTATGACCGGGGTAAACTTCAAAACTACTGGACCGATTTTAACCATTTTTTCACCGTAGATAGCTACAGTAACAGGGACCAGGATAAGCTATAATTTATTTCTAAAAAGCTTAGTTTAAAAAGTTATTATGGAAAATAGTAAATTTCATGTAATTTCCCCATTAAATGATTAAATTTTCAACCCATTGTTGCAAATTTTGGTTGCCTCGCAACAACAATATTAATAGTCATCATGATGAAAATTTTGAACCATGGCCTCTCTGGAGTAAGTATGAAATTTATTGCTTTCTTAGGATTTTTATATTCATCGCTAACGGATTAAATAAAAAGAGAATTGATTTTGGCAATAGTTAGAGAATATAAAGTGTTTATAGTCAAAAAAATTTCTAATTAGGTACATAAGATGTTTTCACCTCACCAATGTAGTCACGAGGATAGAAACTAATAATGGGACTTATTTAACGTGCAATATTTGGAAATGGTTAATTCCGGTGCGATTGATACTGTAAATATATATGTATTTTAAAATACCAAGCTTATAACATTTCCTATTTACTTAAACATTATTTGTAGTTTACATTTGTATTTAGGGTGTGCAATATTTTTTTTTTTAGTTTATCTATAACATAGCCATTGTTTACAGAAGTAGCCGTTATGTTTATAGATAAGCACTTTAATGTTGAAAAATTTATGAATGAATTTCACTAAATTACCCTACACTCAGAAGAAACCAGGGAAGGGCCGGGTACCCGGCTAGTGATTATTATAAATTGAATATATTTTTGTTTATCTGTTTAAATTCCTAAAGGTACAAAAAGTATAAAGGTTAAATTTAAAATGTACTCGATATTTAATTTCATTAGAAAACAAAACTCGAAGTTTAGGAGTGCAGATTGAGCCTTCGCTCTCTCCCCCGCCCAATTTTCACTTAGATTTTTCGTTACTTTTCGGATGAATTGCACTCACAATTAAATCAACTTTTTTGCTCAGTTACCAGGCAAAATGTAGACGGGGCTCTAAGTTATTACAGATATGGGTCTTTTGTCTGATCAACTTCTTCGGTTACAGAACAGACCATTAGCTCACCTTTATGTGCCTTTTCGCTGATATTCCTCACATTTTTTAATGTGCTCTTTGTTTTTTCTTTGTTTTTTGGATTAATCTTATAGTTGGATCTGTATCAGAAAAGTAATACAATAATCTGTTTTGTGGTGCAGACTATCCTAAATTTCAGGGAGGTTGGGAGGTTTTCCCCCGGGAGAAATTTTTTGGAAAAACGGTATGAAATCCTACATTTTATGAAATAATTGAGTCTAATGAAGAAAGAAAAGTCAAATAAAACCCCCTTAAAAGTTACACATTTCATAAAAAGTTCTTTCCGTTCGAAACAAAAAAAAAAAAAAAAAAAGAAAAAATACAACAGAATAAATTAGTTAAAATAAATATGTTTGCTCAACTTTGAATTATCTTCCAGAAATAAGTCATAACACAATGACAAAATTTGAAAGGATTCAATAGTACGCTTCCAGAAATAATCAAGTACGAGACAAGAATTATGTATTCAGATTATCTACAAAAACAACGTAATAAAAAACATATTTTAGACAAAAGTAAAGAATGTGTTTTGTACACTGTAAGACACTTATTATATACACTATAAGATTTTTTTAGCAATTATCTTGCATTTGTCATGTAATTTTTTTAAATGATAATGAATGCCAAATGCTTGAAAGAAATATTTAGAAAGTGAAATTTTTGATTTCTGAAGAAAGATGCTGAAGTCCATATTTTAAAATAAATATTTACGTTTTTCATTGCATAACCTGACACATGATACAGTCGCGTAATTGTTTTGTATTTCTGCTCTCTCTCTCTCTCTCTCTCTCTCACAACGAATCATATTTTATGAAAATAGTATTTTCAAGTTAAAAGTATTTTCTAGTGCAGTAAGCAGTTACATTAGAATTTTGAAATTTATACCATAAAAAGGTCCATATAAAATAGTTGGGATTACACCCAATCACTATACATGCCCACCGTTTTATGATTCCATACTTGTTTAAATTATTATTTTAGCAGAGCAACAAACATGGAGACACTCAAGATAAAATATAGTGCCGCCAGGAAAGGGGGCGAGACCTAACATTTAATATTAATGGCAATCGTAAGGACTGTTTTGACCAAAAAAACCTTCCAGATAGTAATTCTGGCTGCGCTAGAGGCAAGGGCGTATATATGGGGTGGGCCCAGGCTCCCAAAATCAAGAAAAATTGTCCCGAAATAACTTTAAAATGTGTTTTTTAAAAGGAAAGTATTTCTCCCCTTTTCGCTAAACTTCAACAAAGACAACTAAAAATTGCAGTTACGAGCCTCAATGCCAAAACATTTCGGGAGAGCCTTCAAACACCTTTTTTATCACTCAAATTTTGAAAATGTTCTGAGAGAGAGCGCCCTACCCTCTCGATTTCTTTCAACGAATTATAGCGCAATTGCGAATTTAAAACTTCAATGTCACAAGAGCAGCTTCTGAATCCATACTTTTTTCTTTTCGTCATTAAAGATAGCCTAAAATGAGTTTTCAGAACATCAATTTTAAAACATTTCAGTTGAGGGTTCCCTAACAAAAGTCTGAAATAAGCTTGGCTATGCTTGATTACTTCGGCCCCCTCAAATTCAAACATATGTACGCCACTGGCTAGAGGAGAACCATAAACGGAAATAATTCTCCTGATGATTTTTGTTCCAATTTTGGAAAAGTTAGGCACCAGAACATTTTTGGCAGAGGGTGATAAAGATAAAGTGTCCGGCAAATTGGGGGAGTTGGGTACCCCCCTGTACCCCCTCCATTATATATTTTTTGTCATATGATTTTCAAGCAAGAAAATGATACTCATACAATGAAGTCAAAATAGTCATTTTTTCCCGGTTTCTTTGGTTGTACATCATAAGCGATCGTCTTGTACACTTGTATTTAGCCATCATGGGTTTCATCGAGAGAAATTGCGACTGTTTTTGTTCGGAGTATTTCTGTGCATTTTTAAAATGTTGTTATGAAATAATGACTGCTCCTCAAAACATTTTTTTTCTTTGCAGAGCTTCCCGACCGTACAAAGAAATTCTTCATAAATATACTATTGAGTATTTTTCGCCATGAATTTTTTTTTTAGAAAGGTAAGATCATAGGAAGTAGGAAAAAATTACTTTTGTCAATCTGGCAACGCTACTGGCTTCTAAAGAGGGCTGCACGTTGAATGCTAGAAAACATCACATTTTCATAGACTGCAAAACTTCATATGCAAGAACAAACCTTCTTATATTTAAAAACTATGAGTGGTATGTTTCAATTATACATGTATCTGAACAACAGAATACCACATTAGAATTTACATTTTTTATAAATTGTGTCATAAAAGTGAAGAATTCTGAAAAATGCCATAGGAAAAAAATTTGCGGGGTGAATCGGAACACTTAGTTCTGTTGTTCCAATTCAAACTTATTTGAAGGAAACTGTTTGAAAACTCAAGATTCTAACCCTAATTCTTCTAATCAAGACAAGGACAAGGATTTATTACTGTTTATCCCTTCTCGTGAGCAACTAGATCTTAGAATAACAAAAGCTGCAGATTTCAAAAGATTTTTTCTCCAGGAGACTTCTTTTTACTTAAAAAAAGGGGGGAAAGTCACATAGACTTTATGTAGTAAACGTCCAGCACACAGACAGTGATGAATAAGCGAAAAAATCTTTCAGGACAATCCCCGAAACCCAGAAATTTCAAAGAACTAAAGAAAAGGTAGAGTTCATCCCAGGAGATGTTATGAAAAAACTTAACCCAAGTCACAATTGCTAGTTTTAAGGACAAGTACATATTTGTGGACGACATGAGTGACTTCCATTCATGTTAAATCTTTGTATTTCAATTCAAAAGTATTTCTTAAAATTACTTTTCATTTTTCATAAGTTCAAAATTATTTTGAATTTTCACAAATTATAAACGTTTACTGGTACTGAAATTATACATTTATTTGACAGTAATTATCTGTTCTTATTCTCCCCCATCAATATTACTCATGTTTGTGAGACCTATTACAGATTAAATTGAAAAAAATAAAAATTTTAACAAGTGTTCCGATTGACCCCTATCAGCGGGGTGATTCGGAACACCCATAATTTGCTATATATTTTAATAGTAATTGTTCAAAATCTTTTGTCTTTGCTTGGAATATCAAAAGTAAAGCAAGACCGAAGTTTTTATCCAAAAAATAAAATTAAAAAAAAATCTTTTAACTGCTTTTTTTACAATCAAAGCTGAAAAGTGTTCCGATTAACCCCATTTTACGGTACGTGAAAATTTTCATTAGTTTGCATAAGTTCAATACAATTTCAAGCAAGGATTTTGATAAGAACAATTGAATTTTTTTAAGTGGTTTAATATTACAGATCATAGGCATATGTCTTATTCTTGATTTAAATAGGCTTTTTATTCGCTTACATAACAAATTACATTTTTAAGTGCGGATTTTCAAAAAACCCACATAACTTTTTTCTGTCTTTTTTTTTTTTATTGCGTACAGAAATTTAGACTCTCAAACATTTTTTGAGAATATTATGTCCTTGACGTATCATGTGTACATTATAGATGTTAGCAAAATTAATTTAATGAAGGGTTTCTGAAAAAAATAATCTTATTTTTTCTAACTGAGAAGGAGTCTTTTTTTTTTTTTTGAGGAAACTTGTTAGAAAATTTTCGGGCTGGGAACAATGCATTCTTGGGTAGGGGGCCGGCAAGAATTTTTTTTCCACAAAAAAATTTTAGAGCCAGTCCGCCCCTGTTTAAAACCTATGAATACTGCTGTATAAAACTGCTGTCGTCGCTTAAACAAATAGTCAGTTCCAAGGAATATTATTTGATGCAGTGGGGATCTTTAACATTGTGTCTATGGCATGGGCAAATATTATAATCTGGGATGTTTTAATCGAATAACAGGGGTATTCGTTTGTCCGTTACCCGATTAAGCGGGGCCAACAGAATTTCATTGTTCAAAAACCATTCTAGACAACGTAATAAATCTGCTAGTGAAAATTTCACCATTCCACAAAACTTATGAATACAGGAATGTAGCCACTAGGATTTGAGATCCTTCCCCAAAGCTCAAATTTTTCTTTTTTGACTAAAGAAAAAAATCAAAACTTCCTCTGATCTTTTTGGCTACACCGTTGAGTACTTACAAAATAAATATATCAAGCATGTGCTTGTTTCGAAGTTTTGTTGTACTTATTTGATTTTTGTACCTCAAGACCATTGGGTGAAATGTAAGCCAACATTTCTTAGTTATTCCCCCCCCCCCATGTACATTTATTTATTTTTATCACTTATAATAATTAAATACAAAACATAAATACTACTACACAACAAAATATTTTGAAAATAAATAATATTTAACATTGAAACATCAAAGGGCAAATAGATTCAAATGAATCTATTTTTTCTTCTATTTGTTGTATTTTCAAACTTTTTTTTTTCTGAGTTACTCATCATATTCAAAAATTAGTGTCAGACTATTGGATGTTCATAAAAAATGCACAAGTCCTATAAATTTCCGTTTTAAAAGTTTCCTACAAATTGGAACAATATAGAATGAGGTTGTTGTTTTGTCAAATAACGATAGTAAGAGACGTTCTATTAATCAAAACAAAATTTTACAGTAGGAAACAAACACCATTGGTGGATTTTAAAAACAATCAAATAGGGCAATAGGCATTTTCGATACAAAACTTTTCATCTGAATTGCAAGAAAATATGGTAAAATTAACATAAAATAAGAAGAGATGAATAACAAGCGAATTGCAGTATCAATTGTTTTCTAAACATTGCCGTTTGAAATGAATCGTTTTTGCCAGAACACATGATTGAAGATTTTTAAACTATTAAGAACACATGCTATACAATTATCTTTTGCAATAAAGAGGGAAAAATACTTGAAACATGCAATGCTAAGTTAAACGCTGTGCCGATTATGTTGTACATACTGATTACAGGTTATACATTAACGAAACAACCAATCTCAGTTAGCACTTGATATTATTGGCAGTTTTAGATAATTAATTCAACGAAACTAAATATAATGCGCCAATAAAACTGAATAGCACAGAAACACTGCTCAAGATATGATAATAATACCGCACCCATAAACAATCTCGCAACAAAGTAAAGCCCTGTTTACACTGCGCCTCTTAAACGAGTTTAACTGCTAAGTCGGTTTAAAAAGTGACGTCAGTTGATCACGTGATGGTTTAACTTCGCTCGGAAGCGGTTTAAGTTTGAGAGTGTTCGGGAAACTCTCTCAACTGCTTTAAACGCGATTATTTCGAAGACAACATGGCTGACGGAGAAGCTTCGACCAGTGCTAATAAGAAAAATCGCAGAAAAAATTGGAGCGAGGAAGAGATCAAACTCCTAATTAATGTGTGGAAGTCATCGCACGCGGATTTGCAACGAAACAAAAGAAACCGTGTAATCTATCAAAAGATGAGAGATGAAATGTTTTTTTATGGATTTAACCGCTCTCACGAAGAAATTCAACAAAAAGTAAAAAACTTAACTTCCGAATTCAGGTGAGTTCGTTTATATTTTTAAAGCAATTTTATTTGTATTAAGTATTCTTTGTTTCATTATTATACGTCGATTGCTACTTATATTTAAAGCAAAAAACTGAAACTCACGCTTGAACATTTTTACGTGACTGTTGTTCTGAGTTTTCTACATGAATTCAACAAGCGTGTATCGATGAACTTAATTTTTTATGAAGAGATGGAACACCATCCTATAACTGTAAAAAGCTTGAATAACCTAGTTTATCCTGGTCGACGTTTGTTGCAGGGTGAATTCCATGAAGGTCATAGTCATAAGAAATTGGTAGTTGTGCTGGATAAATTGCCAGCTAACTGAATAGGCATGATCTTAATGCAATATACCGTGAGATTGAGCCATCTTTGGGCAAAAGTATGACTAGCATCAATAAGATATCACACAAACATTTGGCCCAAAAAAAATGTGTTCAAGTTTGATCCCATAGCATCTGAAAAATGCTTAAACGAAGGCTCATGTCAATTAGTGCAAGGCAATGCTAAGCAAAATATGTTTAAAGTGAATCAATGGAAATGTATATTATCTATATAATTGTCAAATCATAGATATATGCATATTAGATTAAAAAGAAAGCAACAATTGACTGTATTGGTGTTCTAAGAGGAGAATAAATGCAACATAATCTATTTGTAAGCGAAGCACACCGAAGCTAATGGCTGCCTGTTTCTGCGCAATAATCGATCACATCACGAAACTGATGTTTTAGGAATACAAGACTGGTTATTCTGATTTAGTAAATGACTATCTGTTTCCGGAAAAACGTCGCAGAAATTAGAGAAAATTAGATGAGGCGAAACATAATTCATCACGACAATGTAAGCTCCCATGTATCATCTAAAAAAAGCGTTCTTGGCTGATCAAGAAATCGAATTCATAGGTCAAACCCTGTTACAGCTACAGCATTGTCTAATTATCTAAAGACTTATTTTAATTAAAAAAACAATCCAATTAAATCACTTCATCGAGGATTTCCGATATCGGGAGACTCTATTAATGATTTTAGAATGCATTTTTTAAGTACCTGAAACTGGGTGGGGAAAATGTTTCGAAAATTCGTCAACACTCATGTAAAAGTGTATTAGTCCTCTTCAAAAGTAGTATAAAGAACAATAACACCCATTTTGATCATTTTTTTTCCTCATTATTAGGTCAGAAATATAAGTTGCAACCGTCGTATTAGGATAACTTTCTGAAGGAAATTAAATTGTTTAAGACCAGTTTTTTAATTCTGATCAATTGCTTACAACTCATCACAGTATTGAATTTCATTTCAGAAAAGAAAAAATGAAGTTGGGCACAGGGTCCTCTCCATCAACATGGAAGTACTTCTATATGGTAAATGAAGTCCTCGGGTCCATGGCATGCTATAATGCATCATTGATAAGCGATTCGCTTGTGATGGATGACGATCCACCTTGTAAGTTGATCTCAAATTTTGCTCATTTCCATTCTTTAGTCATTATGTATTCAGATTGTTTTTAGCTCTTGTGTTGTTTACTTGTTGCATGTAAAGTATGCATGTTTTTATGTTCAGGAGTACTTACAGATAAGAGCGTGAAAATAGTGTACAAGAAATAAATTCAATGTAATATGAGTATAGAGGGCAAAGTATTGGCAGGCAATTATGCAAAACAGTCTAAAATGAAATGCATATTTTTTTATTAGAATATAAAAAACTATTTTGATTTCAAAATAGTAAATGTCAAGTGAAAGTGAGCAAAACCAAGTCTTATACAGGGATTGTTGGCTCACTTTCAGTTGACTCACCTAACAAATATTCAAATAGCAGCAAGATTTTATATGCTGAAATTCCATGGTCGCTAAAAACTGCATCAATTTTGCAAAATTTGTGCAAAAAAGGTAAAGACACTGAATGGCTCGCATGTGAATCTGCCTATGAGTTGATTCAGAAATTTGGGAAAAATATGAAGAGTTTTTATACAATCGGGAACATCAGTGTAGTTGCTCGTTCCAATTCTCCAAACTTTCGCCTATTCTGAGTAAAACAAGTACTGATAAGGTTCGAGTAAATAGCTGTTTGAGTTTATACTGTATAAGATGTACAAACAGTAGAATTTTGTTATGGATAGTTATTTGTAATCTACATAGTACGTACTTTCAGTTTCTAGCCAAATATGTAATACTTTCTTGAAAAGAAAGTCATTCAATGCTTCATGTTACTGTATTTGTGAAATACAGTAAGGGGCAAGTGGATAAAGATATGTCATTCTTGGCGATTTGATTCAATGAAGCTGTTGATTCAAGTAACCACCAATTTAATGAACCAGCATCCACTGCATATGTAAAACGGCTGACAATTTTCAAAATGACCATAGATTCCTTTTATTTGCTTTTTCGGTTATGCTACACTGTGCGACTTTTTCGAAATAATTGAATGTAATTTTGTAATTGCATTTACACAAACCCTAACCTCCCTATTCAAGCTAATTTATGTGTCAATTATTTATTTCCTGAATGTATTTATGCTGGATTTATACTGATATTTCAACCTTTTTTCCTCTCTCTTTTATAGGCAGAACATCGAGCCCGATTGATTCTGTTGCTGGTCCATCCTGCCAGGTATGAAATTATTAAGCTAGTATTCAATTGCTCAGAAATATTTTGAGATTTAGTTGTAGTTTTTTGTTTTTGTATTCAGAAAAAAAAAACTAGAAGTTTATATTGCTCATATACTATCCATTGAAGGTGCATATTCAGGAATTCTACTTGCTAATAGGCTACTTAAAATTAAAACCAAACATTTCAGGGTCAATCTTCAGAGGTAACCGAAAATTCTGCATTATAAAAGAATCACCCTACAAACGTACCCAGATAATATAGACGCTGTTGACAGTGATGTAAAACTGGAACAATAAAGTGATTTTTTGCTGATTAAGAAAATACTTGTGCTCGCAGACGGAATATTTCTTTCTTTTTCAAAAAAATTTGAATTTTAAATTGTAAAGAGAACATGTCCATTAAGACTAAACATTGTTGAACTTGATATCAGTTTACATATGTTAACTAGATTTATAATAAGATTAAGTTCAATATCGCCAGCCATGCTCCTACATTTTCGTATTTCATAGATGATGAACAAAACCTTTACTTTAGTTTAAAATTATTGATATATTTCTGGTAGTTGCTCCAATTGCTAGTTGCGCCCAGGCAACTTCTCTAATTGGGTGGTGGATTCACAAGCCACATGTCACAATGCATTTTGTGAGTCCTTTTGTCTCTCCCAGAGCTGTGTAAAACATTTATTGCATCACCTTTGCGGTTTCTATGGTTGTAGGGGCCCCTCTTATTGGCGATATCTGAGACTTGGTAAATCTGTCATTGGCCCTGAGTTAGTACTCAGGTGGAGCTGCTAGTAACTCGATTTAAATGAAGCATTTCACGTTACCGATTAATGTGTCTCTATTTATAAATAAGGTTCACTGATTTTTTTTAATTTTAATATGAAAGTTTCAAGTTTTTTTTAACCAAAACTCTGAAGTGTGCTTAATCATTTTATAGAAGCCATTGCTGCTTATTAAGTTTCAATGGTTTTTTAATGTTTGCTTCATCGCTTATTTCAGCCCGAAATGAATATGACTATGGAGGATGCCGAAGCTGATGTGACGTTAACTTTGCTTGCCAACGCCACAGCAGCCTCTGTTGTTCAGGTATGTATGAAACTAAAACAAGAAAAAAATCTATGAAAATTTTCTATCAATAGCAATTTTTCGACTTTTAAAGTTTTTTAGCTCAGTGAAAGTAAGCAATTGAATGCCACAGTAGCTTTAATTATGCATGATGTCATAAAAATATCCAGAAACATTTTATTAAATTTAATGTTTCATTTATTTCCTTCTAATAGAAAAATTCTTAGAGAAAAAATTAAAACTTGTAACAATTAGTTCAGCAAACAGAAATTTCAATGAGTTCTATAGCAACTTAAAAACTCCTAAAACTTGAAAAGAAATTTTACAGTGCTAAATTCAAGTAGCAAATATATATATATATATTTTAAAGTAGGTCTAGTCAACTTATTAAATTATTATAATATTGAAAAAACTGTTTAGCTATTAATTGTAAAGATTTTGAATTTTTTGTGAACTTCTTTTAGTTAGTTCAAGTAATAAGGTTTAAGATATGCTCCATTGTAAAATATAATTTTTTGCTAATAGCTCATTAACACTATTTTACACACATTCAAAGTTCCTCATTTGACATTATGTGACTCTGTGCAGATTTCCTCCATACCTGAAACCCAGCAAGATGTCTATTTCAAATAATACAAAAGGGATCGGTGAGCTTCTCCGGCATATCTCAAAATAATAAGATTTTGAGCTATGCTCATTTTTAAATTACCAGAATGAGTAGCATATCTTTGCAAAATCTACATTTAGATCGCTCAAGTTTTCACCATTTTAGAGCAGCAGTTCTGTTTAGTCTTTTGAGTAAAACACAATTTTTTTCGCAGAAGTGTAGAAAGTAACTTGTTAAAAGACCTTACGTATAGAAAATGTTTATATATTCTATACGTAAGCTTTACATAATATTTTACTACGTGGAATATTACGTTTAAACTTCAAAATTGATCTCCTGAAAAGTTTTTTCTTGATGTATGTCGTTCTTGCAAGGAGTGAGCGATATCCTTGTTTCTAAGCATACACATCTAAAGCGTGGAGCCAGCTTCTGACAGTATACTTAATTGCTTCTTTGTTTTTAGGATTCCAGTGAGAAAAAAAAAGGAGCTGGAAAGAATGATGTGCTCATGAAATTGCTCGCAGAATTCAGCAAAGCAAATGATGCACAAGAAAAGAATGATGCTGCAATAATAAATTTATTGGCAGAAAATAATTCTCTATTAAGAGAGAACAATAGGTTGTATAACCAAATGCTATTAAACATGATGGAAAAATAAATTTTGATTATAATACGTGCAAATCTCTTATTTTGTCTTCCTTACAATAATTAGTAACATCAACATTTAACCTATGTGACAAAAGTATTTTATGCTTAGAATATTTTCCTATATAAACTGACAGATTTTCTTGACAAAGGGCCATGTTAGTAAGAAAATCTGAGAATTGCTAATACATATTTTGAAACAAATTGTTTTACTATCCATTATCACATCTGAAGATATTTTTATTTTCAAGACGTGGTGGCTACAGTATCACAAAATAAATACATTGAGAAATAATACCCAACTCGGATGACACCTGTGCCGAAACAACCAAGCAGGATATTTTTCAAAGTATCTGGTTAGAAAGCTTTTTTTTTCAAAGTTAAAATAGTCAAAGAGAGGTAATAAAGTCGTGTGTCAATGGATTCATTCCGTCGATATTTTCACTCCTGAAAAAAAAAAAAATTCTACTAAACTTGTATATCCCTCAAAAGGAATAACAAAGAAATTATACGTATATATGTTGATCACATACTTGCATTCTATACTTGTTATATCAACTCTTGATTCATGTTAAGGTTTCACTTATTTACAGAGCATTGGAGGTTAAACCATGCCTTCTGGGATAATATGCCAAATGAAGGAAATGCGCTTTTAGCCTAAATTTGCTTTAATATCAGATTTGAAAGAATTTTTTATAAAATTGAAAACAAAAAAAAAAAAATGTTTTAAATAAGACTTTAAAACATATTATGCATTCATCAAAGCTACCGAAATTTGTAGAAATAATTTATCAGTTTCTACTATGTCGTTCTCCTTACAGACGTTTTAACATGCAGCATTTTTGCCTGCAGTTGTGAAAAATTGCTATTATGTGTTGCATCTGCACCACCTCTGGCCTAGAGCTGTGTGAATTAAATTTGTATATGAAGTATCATACTGGATTGTTAGCATGATTTATAATAAGGCTTTAAGAAGAGGGCCTTTGCCTTCCTCCCACAATACTCCAAACTGATATACTGGTATGTTTTCATGACAATGCAGATAACGATGAAAAAAACATCTTAAGAAATAATATTTAATAATTATGCTGTAAAACAGTAATGTCTTTAACTAGTTTTTTATTATGAAATCCTACAACAATTGTGAGCTTAACTTAGAAAATAAATTAGAGCAAACGAAGTCATATAGTAGTAAAACGAAGTCATATTCATAGTGTTAAGAAAAAGGTCGTGACTATTTTGGGTAAAGAAATATTGGAAAAAAAAATTACTATGCGAATATTTTTAAAAAATCAAAACTATTACATTTTAAATTGTGCAAAAAGTGCCATACAGAGTACTCGAACTCTGTACGCCTCTAGATCCAGCTATATAAAAGTACATTAGATTGTTATAATTGTTCATAATTTATAAAAACATGTTTGTAAAAGACAGCTATTGTAACCTTGAAAGCATATTTTATTAAAACAAAGAAATATAATCAACTGATGGTTTACTTATATATCATAGTAATATTACAAGGGGTTTTCAAAAAAGTAAGCAGTCATTGCTTCTCTAATTTGTTTTGCAGGTTCGTTAGAATTGCCAATGGTACAGGGTGGAGGATCATTTTTCTTTGAATTTTGTTTTTTTTCAATCCAACTTGGATCACAATAGTCACCAAAAAGTTCACACAAATTGTTGAGAATGCACGTTGCATGGATGATTGCTATCGCATTTGGCACAGAATTTTCCAATTTTCGTAATATACGAAATCGAGCCTTTAATCTGCCAAAGGCGTTTTCTACGACATTTCGGGCTCTGGACAGCCTCCTGTTATACTGAACCATTGCATCGGGCATCGAGTTGTGGTCTTCATATGGCTTTTGCAGGGTCTCCATCATTGGGAAAGCAGAATCCCCTACCACACACACAGGAACCGATACCCCTTTGAAATTCTTTGCAAGGTCTTTCAGGGTCTGGTGACTGGTTAAGAACCCATAAAAGTTAGAATTATGCAGTACATACGAGTCATTGTTTTTTCCAGGGGAACCTATATTGACATATTGAAAGCGATAGGCACTGTCTACAACGGCTAACAGAACAACACTGTAAAAATGTTCGTAGTTGTAATAACTTGTGGCATCTTTTTTCGGAGGGTGTATTTTGATGTGGCTGCCATCAATAGCACCTAGGCATTGAGGGAAACCCCAAGTATGCTCAAAGCCTTCGCATGCCAGTGAAATTTCCTCTTTGCTCATGGGGAGTTTTATGAAATCTCCGCAAGCACGGATGAACATCTTGCAGAATTCTTGCACCACAATGCATACCAGAGACTTGGACACTCCAAATAAGTTTGCCACAGTCCTGTACTCTGCTGACGAGCTCAGAGCATACACAGCAATCGCAATTCTTTTATCCTTTCGGACTGCTGGTCTAAAATTGGTGTCCATTCTATCCAATGAAGTCAGCTTGTCACAGAGAAATTTATAAGTTCTCTTGCTAATGCGAAAATCCGCTCTCCATGCTCGGTCGTTCATCGGCAAAACTATTTCCTGCCACCACTGGCTGGCCCTCGGAATGCTCCACACAGAATGGCTCCGAATGGACAGGTTCACTACTAAAAGCATGAAAAGCTTCAGAATATTTCTTCTGATGCTTCCGCGCCTTCGGAGAAGAGTCAGCAAAATAGCTTGCTTTTTCAGCAAAGCTGAATGCGCATCCATTTCAAATGCAAAAGCACTTCCAAATAATACAAATATATATTATAGTGGAATAGATTTAGTCCTGAAAAGGACTGTTTTTTTTTTATTTTTCAATTAAAAAAGCGAGAGACAAAAGAAACACAGCGAGATCAACGACGAGCGAAGAAATGCGAGTAAACAATGTTGGCGCGCATGCGCGAGCACAACGTAAACAAACACAAATACAGTTAAGCGAGTTTAAAATAGCGTCCAGTGTAAACACTCGTTTCAACTCGCGCTTAACTTTAATACCGCTTAAAAATTGAACTAGTTTAGCTCGCCAGTGTAAACAAGGCTTAAGTGTTGTTTACCAGGGGCTCGGGTGAAGGATGTAAATAAGGTTGCAGAGAAGAGGGGGACATTTGATAAGGAGGATATGGTCACTTTATGGGTGGGAACGAACGATGTAGGCCGTAGTAATATTGAGGAATTTAGGAACGAGTGGAATTCCCTGTTGGATAAAGTAACCAACAGTTCGACCAGTGTCCAAGTGGTTGGGTTGCTGCCCAGGTACGGAGTCAATAGGAGCTGGTTAAACCAGCGGGCTAGGTGCATGAACCTGATACTCAAAGAAATTTGCCATATGCGCAGTATCAGATTCATCGATGTGTGGAGCTATTGTAAGCGAGATTGGATTGCTAGGGATGGCCTGCATCTGAGTTCTACAGGGGTTAAAATGGTTAGTGGTTTGGTTTTGGAGTATTCTGAGTCAAAAAACTAAGTTTGAAAGGGGGGCAGGGTTCACGGAGAAGGTTGCAAAAATATGCAAACTATTTGGGTTTAATTAGGAATGGTAATAAGGAGGAAAATAAGAGTAGTCATTTCAACAATTTTGATTCAAGAAATCGTAAGGGGTTGAATAAAAACAAGTTGAGCATGCTTAAGGTTTTTTATACCAATGCTCGCAGTATTAGGAACAAGATGGAAGAATTAAAAAGCATAATCACAAATGAGAATTTGGATGTAATTGGAGTTACCGAGACATGGGCTACCAAAAATGATGATGATTTATTGTGTATTCCTGGGTATAATTTGTTTAGACAAGATAGAGTAGGTAAAAGAGGTGGTGGGGTTTTATTTTATGTTAGAGATACTTTAACTTGCAATGAATTGGCAATAAATGACAAACCTAATGATATTGACATGGTTTGGCTAGAATTGATGAGCGGTAAGGGTAAAAAATTACGTTTGGGTAACATTTATAGGCCACCTAATCTAAGCCAGGGTCAAGATGAACAGATGTATCGTATTATTAGAGACATGTCGAGTAAGGGACCGGTAATTATAATGGGGGATTTCAATTTTCCGGGCATTGATTGGAATAATTCTTACCCCAATAATAGTAGAGAAGAGGAATTTCTAAAAGTAATTGGTGACTGTTTTTTAGATCAAGTTGTTTCTGAGGGAACACGGCAGGATACTGTTTTGGATCTTGTTTTCTGCAATGTTGAAGGCTCTGTACAGGCATTATGTGTAGGGGAGCATATTGGGGATAGTGACCACAACAGCATTAGGTTTGGGATTAAGTTTGATATGCACAAAGACAAAAATTTTAGGTTTGTACCTAATTTCAGAAATACTGATTTTGTCGCACTCAGGCAGAGTTTGAAAGCGGTTTTTTCATCAGGTTTGGACAATAGCGATGTAAATTTGCAGTGGACAGAGTTTAAGGAAAAACTAGCAAAAACAGTTGGAGATTTTGTTCCTTTTAGGAGAAAAGGGGTAAACACAAAAATTTGGCCCATGTGGTTCACTAGGGAAACTAAGGATGCTCTAAATCGTAAGCAAGCTGCTTTTCGTCG
>JAXGGA010005367.1:0-78921 GCA_038373865.1 Uloborus plumipes | reverse complement strand
TGGGAAGTGATTTTATTAATGTCAATTAATTTAATTATAAAACATATTAGTTATTATGTCCACGATTTGTGCCTAAATTTATAGGTAGTCTCGTAACTAATTATGGTCCAATAGTTTTGCAGATATTACGCAACAAAGAGCAAAAACACAGTCACCTGGCACAGTCCCCTGCCTAGTTATACTACGCGGGGGACTTACCCCCTAGCATGATTTATCAGAAAAACACAAACTTCAATTGGCCCTCTTTCAAACCAAAGTAATAGATTTATTTTCTGAGCAATAGTATTATAATTATGCGAACATTTCAAAAAACCGTGCTCGGACAGATTTCGTGTGAAAAATGACGAGTTTACAGAGAATCGCCCTTAAACGTGTCACAAAATGTTTGGCTATGTTCCTCACAACTCTCACTTACTAATATTCTATCACTTATGTAAATAAGGAATTCTTTGGGGATGCCAAAGATTTTTATTCTGTTTGGTTCACATCTTGGAGGCAAGAGTGTGAGCTAAACCTCGTGAAATATTGGCACCCCTAAAGAATTCCTCATGTAAGGAAAGGGATAAAATCTGTATCTCAGAGCCAGACTAACAAAAGTCCATTTTCGTTACTTTTCAGTAGAGCGTGAAAACGATTGGCAGATGCATGCTAAGGATTGGACTCGTGCTCTTTCAAAGCTGCTAAATTATTGGGAAGGAATTTCTTCCGCAAAATAACATTCTCATGGGCCGATACGGAATGAGATTCTACATACGAGATGCAGTAATAAAGTGAAAATCGCCATTTTTGGACTTAAGTCGCGTCGTTGACTTTGAGGTACAGGAATATCAGTAAGTGAGTTGTGCGGCTCATGACCAAAAATTTTGTGACACGTTTAAAGCTCTGCATTAAGGTTAAAGGCAGCCACTTTGTAAACGTTTGCATAAGACGAAATGTTGCATTCATTCTTATTTTGAAGTTTGGTCGCAATATTTTTAGTTGTCATTTAAATTTTTAAAAATAACGGAGCAGTCTGTAGATGATCACCGTCCAGCTCACAATAGAGACACGGAGAACAACAGGGTGAATCCTTCACTCCAATTCTATGCAGAGGTTTTTGCAAATTAGTCATGTTTAGTGGATACACGAGAACAACGTCACTCCAACATACCGCGGAAAAGAGCTGGGCATTTTACAGACCCGTCATTTAGGGGGGGCGGGGGGGGGAGTCAATTGCCCCTCCCCTGACTGTAAGAAATAAATGTTTTTTTTATATAAGTGAGCGTGGTTTTTGGCGTTTTCTGGCGAAATTGTATTGTGTTTTTACCCTTTGCCCCCCCCCCCCAGAAAAACTTAAAATGACAGCCCTGGCATTTTATTACTTTTATTGAGTAGGATGTTCCACTTTCTCTCCGCAGATGCATCATTTATGAAGAAATTCTGGAATTTTTTAGCTATAAA
Source organism: Uloborus plumipes (assembly GCA_038373865.1). Taxonomy (NCBI): domain Eukaryota; kingdom Metazoa; phylum Arthropoda; class Arachnida; order Araneae; family Uloboridae; genus Uloborus; species Uloborus plumipes. The sequence continues at coordinate 77,481 of JAXGGA010005367.1, read as the reverse complement.
TATAATTAATCCGTTTGATGTTAGGCAGAGGCAGAGAAGAATCCGATTGGAGGAAAAGAGATCCCCATCCGTAGCAAGTTTGATCTGAATGCTCATTTCCGAAAATGTCACAATGACTCGAAACCCAATTTAGGGCGACACCCAGGGCCGTAGCTAAGGGTAGACTAGGGGAGGTACCGACGGCCCTGGAAAATTTTTGGCCTCCCCTAAGCAAATACCATACCTTCACTTCATTAAAAGATTTTTTTTCTTTTTTCGCTCGTACAAAAAATAAATGAAACAAAAAATCTTTCTATTCGACCGATAAGGTTCGGTTCAAGAAGAAAAAATGAATATGTAAATAAGTAGTAGTCATGATAAACTTATAGAGGCTGCAGATATATTTAGATTTCTAATTTTTTTTAGTAAAAATATCAACATGAACACCATAGCTGAGTGGATACATATGTGGGTCAAGTACATAAGTGGGGAAAGTACATATGTGGGCCTCTTAAATATATTTCAAATGCGGAAAAAAAGGTTCGAATACACATAAGGGACGTTTAAAATATTGTGCTGACAGACTGGTAACACAAAGTGTTTGATTACATATATTAAAAAAAAAAAAAAAGAAAAGTAAAAAAGAAAAGAAAGTAAATCAAAACTTGATTTAGAGATTTAAGGAGCAAGATATTCAAAGTAAACTAAAGCGGAAAAAAGGGGACATAAGGTATCATTAAAATGTACCTATCGATAAAAAATGTTACAGTGAACTCTCACTTATACGCCGCCTCATTTATGCGCCTTTTTCACTTATACGACGATTTTAAATGGTCCTAGCACATTCCATAGCAAAAAAATGATAGTATCATTCGTTTATGCGTCGCTCTAAAGATACATATTTCACTTATGCGTCGAATTTTCCGTAAATTGTAAAAAAATTAATTAACTTTCTTTAAAAAATAAGCATTTTTCTTCACTTTCTTCTTTAATCTTTCTCATTTATTGCTCACTGAAGTTATTTTTTCCGCATGAACTAGAGTTCGAAGAGGGACAATTATCGATTCTGCATCGTTTTAAAGGGAACAGTTTGTAATTAGGTATGCTACAATTTTTGTTTGCGCTTTATCATTGTAGTTACGTTACAGTAGTTGCCAAACAGTTGTAATATGTCCCTTGTCCACAGGAACATTCTTATTCATTCTCTCATTAGAGCCTATGTTGCGTTTTAGTCCTTTAGATAGGCTTGTTCACTTATGCGTCTCTCTCACTTATGCGCCTTTTTCTGTTGGTCCCTTGGGCCGGCGCATGAGTGAGGGTTTACTGTATTTCTTTTTTATACAATGGCCACAAATGCTTTTAATTCAGAAAGAAAATAATACTAATAATATTACTAATAATTAATATCAGGTTGGAAACTGAAAACTACACTATGGAACACCAAAGCACTCAAATGGTTTCAGAAAAGAAGAACAGGAGGAGAGTTTAGCATCACCTTTTTAAAAATAATTAAAAACAATTTTTAAAAAAATGTGAGAACGTATCTACGAAAAGGGAAGAGAAAGTAATCCCAAACCTTGACTTAAGTAACTAAAGCGGCCTAGAAGTGCATTTTTGAAACATTAATTTTGAAAGAGTTCTGACGAAGCCGCCTCGAAATCCATTCCTTCCCCTACTGTCATCAAAGATGATCTACAACTACGCATTTAGGACTTCAATTTTGAAAAGTTTCCGAGAAAGCACGACTACCCAAACCCCCGAGAAATAAACCCTCCCCATTGTTAAAAATAGTCAAAAATGCCATTTAGGATTTAAATTTTGAAATATTCCGAAGATCCCTCAAACTTTTCATCCCCCTAACATCACGAAAGATTCTCTAAAACTTTATTTTTATTTCTGCTACTTTTATAAAATTTCCGGCGAAGATCCCCGAACTCTTTGATAGCACCATAAGAGATCAGGTACAAGTGTGTTGATGAAATTTAAACTTCAGAAAATTGCCGAAAGAAAATGAACCGAAACTCTAATCCCAGTCACGTAACCAAAGATCGTCAAAAAACTGCTTTTTAGCCTACTTTCCCGTTAAAAATAAAAGAAAGACGAAAAAAGTATTAAAAGTAGCTTAATGCATCTAAAAATATCGCCAAGTCCAAAAAATATCGCCAAGTTAAAAAAAATATCGCCAACTCCGAAAAATATCGCCAAGTTAAAAAAATAAAAAGGTAAAATGAATATCGAAAAATTAAAAATTTGAAAGTAGGGTATTGAGATGGGGAATTTGTGCGTCGGTCGGTCGGTCGGTCTGTCGGTCTGTCGGTCTGTCTGTCCCCCCCCCTAATAACTTTTGAATGAACATTCCGATTTGGACAAACTTTTTTTTGTTGGAAAGATCTCGGCGAGTACAGCTCATTCCCATATTTGATTTTTCGATTTGAACAATTTTTGGTTCAACTTTGAACCGTACAAACAACCTGTCCCGCGATGCTAACTTTTGAATGAACAGTCCGATTTGAACAAACTTTTTTTTTGTTCGAAAGATCTTTTCAAGGATACTTCATTCCCGTATCTACATTTTCGATTTGAACAATGTTTCGTTCAACATTGAACCGTTCAAACAAGCTGTCACCCCTAATAACTTTTGAATGAACAGTCCGATTTAAACAAACTTTTTTTTGTTCGAAGCATCTCGGCAAGGCTACTTTATTACAGTATTTAAATTTTCAATTTCAACATTTTTGGTTCAACATTGAACCGTTCAGGCAACCTTTCCCCACCTAATAACTTTTGAGTGAACCGCCCGAATGGAATAAACTTTTTTTTGTTCGAAAGATCTCGGCGAGTACAGCTCATTCCCATATTTGATTTTTCGATTTGAACAATTTTTGGTTCAAATTTGAACCGTTCAAACAACCTATCCCGCGATGCTAACTTTTGAGTGAACAATCCGATTTGAACAAACTTTTTTTCGTTCGAAATATCTCATCAAGAATACTTCATTCCCGTATTTACATTTCCGATTTGAACAATTTTTCGTTCAACATTGAACCTTTTAAGCAACCTTTCCCCACCTAATAACTTTTGAGTGAATCGTCCGAATGGAATAAACTTTTTTTTGTTTGAAAGATCTCGGAGAGACTTTCCCATACATTCCCATATTTCGCTTTTTGATTCAAACCATTTTTCGTTCAATAGTGAACCGGTCAGAAAAAAAATTTACATTAGCGTCTACGGGGAATTTAAGTTGAATGTTGATCCTGAACTTAAAGTCGGATTTCCTTCAAACTAACTTTGTAAGAAAATGGTTTTGATAAATAATGTTTGTAAAGTACTTTTCTAAGTAATCTTCTGTGAGGACTCTGATTCCGACTCCGACTCCGCGAACATGGCGGAAATGCAGGCTCAGAAAAAAAATGACTGAACGTGCAAACGATTTTTTGTTTATTTATTCATTTGTTTTATTTTATTTATTATTATTATTATTATTTATTATTATTTTTTTTTTGCAGACGATTTTTTTTTGTAACAAATTTTTCATTCACGAGAACATTTTATTCTTTATTTATATTTATCAACTGGCACCGGATTAAAAGTGAAATTCCGGACATTTTATTAACGGACGATTTTTTTTTTCTTTTTCTTTTTTTTTTCTTTCTTTGATAAAATGTGTTTTGATGATCTTTGTACTTTTATTTATTTATTTTTTTTAATTTTTTTTTTTTTTTTTGAAAACGGGGTATGTTTGACATAACTTTCACTCTCAGATAATCAAGAGAATAATGATCAGATGCTAGAATGCCGATGTCGATGTACGGGAAAGTAGGCTCGTTTAGTTCTTGACAGAACTTCTTGTTAAAAGCTGACTTCGAACCCCTTCGAAGGATCGTACACCTGCTCTTCGTCGCAAATATAATTAAATTTAGTCTTTGAATTTCATTTTAAAGGTTTTAATTTCAAAAAAAAAAAAAAAAAAATCCAGAGGATAGCCACCGAAAACTAATTTCCCTAACATCATTGAAAGACAGCAAAAATTACGTTTTTGGAGTTTCAATTCCAAAAAATTGCCAGTCTCCTAACTGAGTTTTTCGAACTTCAATTTCTGAAATGTTCTGTGGGTGAGCCCCTGAACCCCTTTCTTCGTACCAAAATTGTAGATGATCTGCAATTATGTATTTAAGGTTTCAATTTAAAAAAAAAAGAGGCTGGGGAATTACCACTTAGCATTTTCTTCCCCTAATATTACTGAAGATCGTCTAAAATACGTCCGGGTTAAGGGTAAAGTTAAATAACCTGGAGTGGGCCCTCGAATCTCTCCTCCCCTTAACATCATCAAAGATCGTCTAAAACTGCGTTTTAGAGCTAAAATTTCAAAAACTTCATGGGGGTAACATAGTGGGGAAGTAACAAATTATTACTGTTTTTTATATTCAATTTCTAAACATTCATGGGAGCGTGTCTTCGAACTTCTCCCTTTAACAAACCACAAAATCATCTTGAGTGCATTGTACTGGTGCGCCATTTTCACACGTCTGTTTTGTGCAAAAACTTCGCCTGTTGCGATATTGAAATTCCTTTGGGCCACAAATGCTTGGACCTCACGCAGGGAAACCTTCAGACGTAAACACGCTGTTTTGCGTCTATTCACACCAAAGGCGGGGAACTCTCAGGAATGCCAGCAAATAGTCAACAAGTGTTCGTTTTCCACGAAATCCAGCCATGTGCTTTTTTGCGTACCACTGTAAAATGGCAAATGTTTGACATTTGTTGCGATCAGCGAGAATTCCTGTTTGGTGTGAAGCGACATGCAATGACACTATGCCGAACATAAATTCGAGTGGAATATAAACGCTCTGACAAGAGAGCGGTAATAACTTTCATCGTTCTCAGAGTGAGATAAACACATGTTGTCAGATAAACACATTTGACGGAAAAGGCTCCCTTATATACCCGGATTGGGGGGACCAGGAAGAGAAGTATTTTGGAGAGCGAACAACACGGAAGGATGTTGTCGCGCAGTGTCCTAAATATCTAAATTTATAATTTGTGTAACATAGCTGTATATAGGTGTAAAAATAAATATGCTAGAATTTTACTTGCATCCTCTGTCTCAATCAACCAACAAACAGAGTGGTCAAAACGTTACAGCATTTTGAAAACTAAAATTTCGAAAAAAATTCAGGGGTTAAACGCCCGGGTTTAAACGCCACTATTTCTGTGGATAATGTACCTACGATTAAATTTATATTGCTAATTTACTTATGTCCAAGAATGAATATTTCATAGATAAGAAGATCCCACCTTTTCCCTATCTGGAGTTAACATGGGCTCTTAACAGTTAAGGGGCCAACAATTTCAAATTTTCCTAGTTTCTTGACTCGTGGTGGCCATGTTGTTTTAATAGAGGGATCTCGGCCACTTCAGTAGTACATGTAATTGTGCCTCCTCTGCACTAAAATATCAGTTACAATTTCTAAAGATTTAATTCGAAGATAGCAACCTATACTACTGTTTTTCCAAAATTTATTTATTATTTATTTATTTATTATTTTTAGTTATTTATTTTTTGTCTGTCCAAAATTTTTTTTGGCCTGCCCTGGACAATCATGCTGGCTACGGCCCTGGAGACACATTCTTAAGTTCAAACAGTTTTATTCTATAGGAATGGACATGAGCATTTTCATTATGAAGTCGAACCTCATTATAGCGAACCCGTGGTATAGCGATCCCCGGTTGTAGCGAACCTTTTTATTGATCTGAACTGAAGCCTTATGCAATTAATGCAATTTCAGATGCTGATAACGATATCCAAATACTAGAAATTCGGCTACAGTGATAGAAAATTTTCAAAAATACCAATTCAAACGAATTTCATTGCAAATAATTTTTGACTTGGAACATGTACAAAAATGATTTCCTGGTTTTACGAGTCTTGGTATTTCTTGTGTAACTTAAACATCTTCAGCAAGAACAACTTGACTACGGACTAAATCTTCTGATATTGGTAAAGAGACAAAAGATATATGTCCAGAATTATTTTGCTCCAATGGCAGCTGTCAATGATGGTATGAACAATTTTCTTGCAACTGAAACTATACGTCAATATGCTGTGCATTTGTTTGCAATAATCGACTAAAAAAATGGCGAAATATGTTTTAAATTCAAAAGAATTCAACCGAAAATAAAATCTTTCTTCCATGATATGTATAAATTGTTTAAAAAAGGTTAAATTTTTGTAGTCAATTTATTACTGAGTATAATATAAATAATTATTTCACCTAATTTCCCGAATTAGAAAAGGAACATCGTGCAACATACAATTAAGAGATTTATAATTGAACTACAGTGAACTCTCACTTATGCGCCGGCCCTAGGGATCAACAAAAAAAAGGCGCATAAGTGAGAGAGACGTATAAGTGATCAAGTCCATTTAAAGGACTAAAACGCAACAGAGGTTCTAATGAGAGGATGAATAAGAATTTTTCTATAGAAAAGGGACATATTACTTCAGTTTGGCAATTACTGTAACGTAACTATAATGAGAAAGAGAAAACAAAAGTTGTAGCATACCTAATCACAAACTGTTCCCTTTAAAACGATGCATAATAGATAATTGTCCCTCTCCGAACTCTAGTTCATGCGGAAAAAATGGCTTCCGTGAGCAATAAAGGCGAAAGATTAAAGAGGAAAGTAAAGAAAAATGCTTATTTTTTAAAGAAAATAAATAAATGTTCATACATTTTAGGGAAAATTCGGCGCATAAGGGAAATATTTATCTTTAGAGCGACGCATAAATGAATGATTCTACCATTATTTTGCTATGGAATGTGCTGGGACCATTTAAAATCGTCGTATAAGTGAAAAAGGCGCATAAATGAGGCGGCGTATAAGTGAGAGTTCAGTGTATTCAGCAAAACTGATTTTTTTTTCTTCTTTAAGAATCGGGATGTAGCAAACCCTCGGCAAGAGCCGGCTATCTCCAAAGCCAGTCAGTTGAGGGTTCGTTATAGCGGGATTCGTTATAGCAGCCGAAAATAAGTGTGAGATTAATATTTTGCATGACGTCTTGTGTAGCTTTTTAAAAGTATCTTGTAGATGGTCCTTGTTTAAATAAATTTCATCGTTAAAATCTAGGGGCTGAATGTATAAACACCTTGCACCCCCTCACTCATGGAAAAAACTCTTTTAGTAATGGTCGGCCCTCATAGATAGAAACCAGTGGTCGGAAGTAGCGCGCTATAAGTAGCGAAACTACTGTAGTAGCTACATTTTTCAATAGTTTGTAGTGTAGCGCACTACTTTTTTAAAAAAGTAGAGTAGTGAGTAGCGCGATACAAAAAAATAGTAGTTTGTAGCGATTTCTGGAAACTACTTTTAAATTTAAAAAATAAATAAATAAATGAAAAAAAAAATAGAGAACGAAGGAGGAAATAAAACAAGGTTTAATAAATTGACTCTGACTGGTGCAAATCTTTCACGAGTACAGCAGTGAACGCAATGAGAAATAAGAATCATGAAAATATGAGCTGATCCTTAGGTACATCGTGCTGATGAGAGCAGAATAAGCTCGAAACAGCTGTCCATGGATCGAAATGGTCGAGTTGGCGGTGTATTGCATACATTCTATCTGTTTGATGTCATTGGTTTATTTGGCATCATAATTTTCATATTTCTTCAAATAATTTTCATGTTTCTAAGTATTCCCTGGCAAGGAAAAAAAAAATGAAGGTTCAATTCTTTCAATCTTTCATCTTTTGAATCCTTTCTTGTGGCGAATATTCGTAAAAATTGTACCAAAAATCTAAAAAGGACAAATTTTAGCAAAAAAAAGGGGTGGGGGGAACAAAAAGAAAAAGTAACCAATAAATTCAAAAACAATTAATTCCTAGTTCCATTCTATATTCAACTGAGTTAATTTATTAATGAAAACCACTTTTCGAATTTTTTTGGTCAATCCTCAAACGGTGTATGCCTTTAATTTTTTTAGTTTAAAAAAAGTAGCGAAGTAGCGACTAGTAGTTTTTCCACCCACTGATATAAACACAAGATAAATATTTTTCTCAATGTACTTTGGAGTTAGTTATTGTGTTTAAAATGAATATAATTTCATGTACTAAATATAAATAATTATCTTTTCTTAATGTTGTCAAAAACATAATCAAATATTTTTATGGATAAACAAAAAATACGGTAGCATGTTGTATTTTTGCCTTTTTTTAAGAACAAAGGTACTTTTATTTGTTTCATTATCATGAATATATTTTCAGACACATTTCTACTCAGATTTGTAATGGGTTAGATGTTAGATTATTTATTTAGTGCTGCCATCTGTTAGGGAATGTGAGAAACGATACACTAGCTCACGGCTTTTACGGTTCATTGACACACCCTTCCCGAATTAGAACAACTTTTGGTCCTTGCTTTGTTGATTGTAAATAAGTTCCCCCCTTTCGTCGCCGTGATCGTATAGTGGTTAGTACATTGCGTTGTGGCCGCAATAACCCAGGTTCGAATCCTGGTCACGGCAACTTTTGCTCCCCATAAAAAACTATGGGGAGGCTTTTTTTTAAATACATTTTTAAATTTCGTAAAAACATTGTTGCAAAAAAACAAAACCGAATTTTCATACCTTTCAACAGAAAAAGATTTCATAAAGAACCTGACTGATTCATATGGGCCCAGATGTAGTCTAAGAGTGGGGCTACGATATATTTGAAAGGTTTTAATTCCAAATTTTTTTTTCTCGGTAGGGTCACCTGGGGTAATTCCTGGTCAAAAAGCATTAACATCCAATTATCACAAAATCTATCTAAGTTAGAGTTACAAATTTTGGTATGGAGGAAGCACATTGGGATGTCCATCGAATAAAATATTCATGCTATCAACAATACATAATGAACTTGAGTAATTGTCGTTAATTAGTGACCAGGAATTACCCCAGAGATGGGGTAATTCCTGGCCACTTACGGGGCAATTATTGGTCACTCAAATGATTGATGAAAATGCATACATTTTGTAAGCACATTATTAATACAAGTTATTAAACTAATTAGATAAAGAATTTATTTATATATATATAGCTAATTAAACAATGTATTTAGTTTTTTTAAGGAAGAATGCAATTGTTTTCAACATGCTTTACTTAATAAAACTTAGCCAAAATACTTTTTATACACTTTGTATGCAATAACGACAGCTTTTATATCTGTTGTGAATGAATCTTCACCTACCAAATAAATAGGTCCATAAAAAATATGGTGCACATTAGGGTGAGTCGAAAAAATCGATTTTTTTATTTCGAAATCGCATTACCTCTCAAAAGTTGTGGTTTAGTATCCACAATTTGGGAAAAATAAGAAAAAAATTCTAAGTTGACGTCTTCGGTTCGCGCATGAGGCTCAAAGTTGGAAAAAATATGTTAAAAATGGAAATTTTCAAAAGGAAAAAAGAAAAAAAGAACTGTAACTTTTTATAATGCAAATACCATGAGCTGTAAATATTTTGTGCATTTTTAATCTAAAAAAAATTTTATAGCTTTTACATACTATCTTTAGTTTGCACATCAGCCTTAAATTGGGCTAAAATCGCCTACAATGTCAACTTTCGAAAATATCGATTTTTTTTAATTTCGAAATCGCATTATCTCTCAAAAGTTGTGGTTTGGTATCCAAAATTTGGGAAAAATAAATAAAAAATCTAAGTTGAATACTTCGGTTCGCGCATGAGGCTCGAAGTTGAAAAATATATGCTAAAAATGGAAATTTTCAAAAAATAATTTGAAAAAAAGTAAAATTTTTTTTCTATCGAAACTGCTTTAAATTGTTAGTAGATAACATAAGTTGAACCCAAAAAATTATATATAACTTTTAGAAGATACATTCTGTTTGTGCATAAGGCTCAAGATATGAAAAAAAATGTCAAAAACTGAACCAGAACGCACTATGTCGGCGCTGTGCCGGTATATTTTTGTTCTACAGCCGACTTTTCTAGACATTACACATATTCTATAGGAGACAGTTCAAAGTCCCTGCAGTCTGCACTCCCTTTGGTTGTCACTAGAACCCGCCAAACAAACAGCATCTTTAATTAGCAACTGAAAGTGAATCAAAAAGTGCAGCGTGTTTAGCTTTGGGTGAGTGTTTTTTTTTGTAACTTTATAGCATATTTTTATGCTCAAGTTTTGTTATACTGTTCTCCGTTCTCCGAATAATAAATAATGGAATCCCGGAAAACTTCTAAACGATTAATTATTTTTCCGTTTTTTGGTGTACCGAAAGGGTTAAGTCAAAGTGTTTTAACCACATGTGCAGATGTGTTGTTAGCTTGCTTTGAAGAAAAATCCCAATCTGTAAAAGGCGAACCTTTTTCAAGGATTTCAGATTGCATAGCTCATAGAAGAAATTTACTGCAAAGCTTCTATACCAACTGTCAGTCATGCACGTATTGTAAAATTGATAAAGAATTACCATAATACTACACTTTGAGAAAGTCATTTAGTCGTGATAAAGATAAATTGTACTTGAAGACAAAACTCAATCATTTTGTTAATTAAGCGAAGTCTAAACTTTTTGACGTTGCTTCTTTCAAGTGTGCAATGAATTTTTCGTGTTCTTGTGCTAAAAAGACAATCTCTTGTAGATGTACACTATACATCTGTACATTGGTATAGAACGCACATTGGTATTACCACTGTACATTGGTATAGAAGCTTTGCAGTAAATTTCTTCTATTTAAGCAGATATGCAATCTGAAATCCTTGAAAAAGGTTCACCTTTTACAGATTGCGATTTTTCTTCAAAACAAGTTAACAACACATCTGCACATGTTGGTGAAACACTTTGACTTAACCGTTTCGGTGCACCAAAAAACGGACAAACAATTAAACGTTTGGAAGTTTTCCGGGGTTCCATTATTTATTAGTCGGAGAACGGAGAACAGTACAACAAAACTTGAGCATAAAAATATGCTATAAAGTTACAAAAAAAAAAAAAAAAAAAACTCACCCAAAGCTAAACACGCTGTACTTTTTGATCCACTTTCAGTTGCTAATTAAGGGGTTACAGTACCTCAAAAATGAACAAAAGACCAAAAAAAAATTTTTTGCTTATTTCAAAAGTAAAAGTTATTTAAAACACTCAGAAAAAAATAGCATTGTTCTAGCTAAATTATTTAAAAAGTTATGAGCGACTTTAGGGCATGCATGCTATGTGTTCTAATGGAAAAGTCAAACTTTAAAGTGCTTTTTCTCGGTGATCAGTTTTTAGTGTTTCTATGTTACTGGAAATGCTAAGGAATTTTTTCTATTAAAGATATAACTTTAAAGCAATATTTTTTGTACTCAGGATAATATATTTAACAAAACTGTGCATTGAATAAGCGTTTTATAAATTACAAAATTTTTTAGAGTTTGTTAAACCTTGAAGAACAAAATTTTTTAAGAATTTTTTGCATAAAAGGTCACAAAATATTTTCAAATCAAAATAAAAGAAAATGAATGCACAGATTTGTTGAGGTATTCCTTGTGACCATTTCGCAAAAAGAAATTTTGAAATTAGTGCAGAAACAAAAAAGCCTTAGGGTTTTTAAAAAATTGAAATTTTCTTACATTTTTCAAATTTTCAAAAAAAGTTTTCAAAATTTTTAATGATTGAAAATAAATTATTGATTGTTGTACAAGTGCAGAAACAAATATTTCAAAGAATTAAATTTTTCGCTTAAATTAAAGAAATTTGTTAGAAAGGTACTGTAACCCCTTAAAGATACTGTTTGTTTGGCGGATCTAGCTGACTAAGTGACAACCAAAGGGAGTGCAGACTGCAGGGACTTCGAACTGTCTCCTAGAATATGTGTAATGTCTAGACACGTCGGCTGTAGAATAAAAATATACCGGCACAGTGCCGACGTAGTGCGTTCTGGTTCAGTTTTTGACTTTTTTTTTTTCATATTTTGAGCCTTATGCACAAACAGAATGTATCTTCTAAAAGTTATGTGTATATTTTTCGGTTCAAATTATGTTATCTACAAACAATTTGAATCAGATTCGATAGAAAATAATTACTTTTTTTTTCAAATTATTTTTTGAAAATTTCCATTTTTAGCATATATTTTTCAACTTTGAGCCTCATGCGCGAACTGAAGGAGTCAACTTAGATTTTTTTTTATTATTTTTCCCAAATTTTGGATACCAAACCACAATTTTTGAGAGGTAATGCGATTTCGAAATAAAAAAATCGATATTTTCGAAATTTGACATTGTAGGCGATTTTAGCCCAAATTAAGGCTGATGTGCAAACTAATGATCGTATGTAAAAGCTATAAAATATTTTTTTAGATTAAAAATACACAAAATATTTACAGCTTATGGCAGTTGCATTATAAAAAGTTACAATTTTTTTTTTTTTTTTTTTCCTTTTGAAAATTTCCATTTTTAACATATTTTTTCCAACTTTGAGCCTCATGCGCGAACCGAAGACGTCAACTTAGAATTTTTTTCTTATTTTTCCCAAGTTGTGGATACTAAACCACAACTTTTGAGAGCTAATGCGATTTCGAAATAAAAAAATCGATTTTTTCGACTCACCCTAGTGCACATGCACCATACACACTGAGCACATGCTTCTGTCTGTTATGAACAGGTTAAGGTGAACAGTTAAGTGAATAGTACAATGCAGTTACAATTAAGCGTTTTTCTTAGTATAATTAAGAATAATTATTAAAACTTATAAAATAATTGAATGAAATTTAACAAAGAAAAATTCAGTATATTGTATACTTATCATTAACAGATAAGAATGTTACATTGCGGTTACAGTTAACTTTGCAGTTAAGGCTCACAGAGTTACATATAGTTTAAATCAATAACATATGTCAATAATAGGTGAAATAATAATCCATAAATATTAAAAAAAGGACTGACCAGGAATTACCCCACTGACCAAGAATTACCCCAGTAGCCAGGGGCATTATTTGGAGCCTTCCTGCAAATTACTCAAAACAATAATGGTAAATCCAAAACTATTTTTCAGTAACTGACATGGTACCTAATTCAACCAAAAAAACGAAAAAGAAAAATATTCAGAAGTTTGAGTTTGATCACGATCTTTGTACAAATGTATCAAAACTAAGGCCAATCTTGTTTTACGAAATTTAACAAGCGATTTTAAAAAGATTTTTTTTTTTTCAAACTAAATACACAGTCAACTCCTAATTAAGTAATGAATTGCAATGAAGATAGTTCAGAGTACCTCTGTGATTTTTTTCATTTTGCTGAAGGATTATTAATAGATAAAAAGGACTGTGACCAGGAATTACCCCAGAAACTTGCTGACCAGGAATTGCCCCGGGTGACCCTACCTATTGTTTACTAACTTCTACTAGCTTCCTTCTCACATGATTCCGATGTGAATTTTTCTGTTATCGTCCTTATAATGCGTATTTTAAGGAAATATTGTCCTTATTTTAATGGGATGTTTGAACCATAGTTGTGTCCCTTATTACAGTGCTCCGCAACCAGTGTGCCGCGGTATTTTCAGTAAATGAAGATCATAGATGCATTTTACCTTCACAAAGTTTCAGACAGTGGTCAAGATAGGCTCACCATTTCGAATTTTTCCAGGGAGGGGGGTGTATACTCAATGATATTTTCTCAGAAAACAGCAAAAAATGCGTTCAATTATATGCAAAAACATTAATTTCTCAAAGCCAGGGGTAGGGGAAATCACCCCTTGACGATCCTGGTGCAAGAGGTCAGAAATCATGTTGTCATTCAAATTAGGTTCTGAAACAAAAATTGCACCCTAGTGGTGAATTACTTTTCCAGCGCTTGTGAAGGATTCATGCGGAAAATAATAAGCTCAGGTGCATTGGTGGTCAGAATATCACCTGTTCAACGACACAATTAGGATATGAATGAATGCCGTGTCAAGGGAATAATAAGCTCTGGTGCAATGGTGGTCAGAATATCACTTCGCTGCTTGAAATGAACAGTGGCATATCTGCAAAAATCGATTTTTTTTATTACATCAAAAAATTCATTTTTTTTACTCTTTCTTGTGGTAATATCGGCATATCTCTGTTTCAAAATATCATGCAGCAATCGCTAGTGTCGTTGTGCATAGTTGGTATTTTCGTGCGCTTCTCCTAGTAAACAACGACACAGACGCCATGGCGTCAGTTCTGAAGATGTGCTTGAAGGAGGAACATCTACAGGTAGTTATCAAAATAATTCATAAGAGAAATCTACCGTTCATCGCAAAATAAGAGGTCAATTGTTCTTTAACTTTAGTCATACAAAATATAGACTTCACCGAAAATTTCCACAGTGAAATTCAATTACCCATGCATTTGGGGGACGACAAAAAGGGGGTTGGAAGAAAAACCGCTTTTTGACCATAACTCTTCGAAAATAGTTCGGAATAAGCTATAAATTTCAGTAATTAACTAGCATACTATGTATAATTACTGTACAAATTTTTATGAACGTACCACTCTTACTTCCGAAGATATGAAACATTTTTTAAATAACGGCAATTTTATTTTAAGGGTTTTTGCTCATAACACGCAGAGTTTTCGATCAAAGCTTATCAAAACTTCAGGAAAGACGATAAAATACAAGAGAAAGAACATACTAAAACGGTAAATAAAAATATTAAAAATCTGATGAGACATGAATGTTAAAAGGAAATAATTTTTGACGGCGCATGCGCGAACGACAGAAATTTATAACTACAAAAATATTGTACAATTATTTATACTGCATCTTATAAAAGAAGTTCCAGTTGAATATCATGAAAATTTAAAAAGATATCAGCAATCTAGTGAGCTGTATTTCATTCATTTGCAGACAATACATAAAGAGTGAGGGACTGTCCACAAAGAGCTACTTTTAAATTAAAGGTTATTGCGTCATCGTTCAAAACCAACGTTTCAGGGGGTGTCCGGATACTTTTGGCCACCTACGTATAAGGTCTTTTTGGCCGAACAGGCGAAATGTGACTTCTATGCCGAAAATAAATTTTCAAACTGTAGACAATTTAACATTGAAAAAAAAAAAAAATGCTCGATTGTCACCATACTATTTGTGGACATCCCCTCGCCATTTATGTATTGTCTGCGAATGAATGAATTACAGCTCACTAGTTCGCTGATATCTTTCTCAATTTTTAAGATATTCAACTGAAACTTTTTTTATAAGATGCAGTATAAATCAGGGTACAATATTTTTGTAGTTATAAATTTCTGTCGTTCGCGCATGCGCCGTGAAAAATTATTTCCTTTTAACGTTCATATCTCATCGGATTTTTAATATTTTTATTTACCGTTTTAGTATGTTCTTTCGCTTGTATTTTTTCATCTTTCCTGAAGTTTTGATAAGCTTTGGTCAAAACCCTTCAAATAAAAATTGCCGTTTTTTAAAAAATGTTTCATACCTTCGGAAGTATAAATGGTACAATTGGTACATTCATAAAAATTTATACAGTAATTATGCATAGTATGCTAATTAATTACTAAAATTTATAGCTTATTCCAAGCTATTTTCGAAGAGTTATGGTCAAGAAGCGGTTTTTCTTCCGACCTCCTTCTTGTCGTCCCCCAAATGCATGGGTAATTTAAATTCAATGTGGAAATGTCCGGTGAAGTCTATATTTTGTATGACTAAAGTTAAAGAACAATTGATCGCTTATTTTGCGATGAACGGTAGGTTTTTCTTATGAATCTCAAGTGTTTCCATTATTTTGATAACTACCTGTATGTCTCTGTAAGTGGATCCGGTAGAAGTACCCTCAATACCATTTTACGATTCGATTTATTCGATTGTGTAAAAACTTTGAAACGCTCTCCTGAAAAGTAGTGTTTTGCAAATATGTCACTGTAATTTCAAGCAGCGACTTGTTCAACGACACAATTAGGATATGAATGAATGCCGTATCAAGGGAATAATAAGCTCTGGTGTAATGGTGGTCCGAATATCACCTGTTCAACGACACAATTAGGATATGAATGAATGGCGTGTCAAGGGATACTAAAAAAAATGTTGGTTATGAAATGCGGATAGAAGAATAACTCTCATTTCACGTTAATGAATCAACAGGTATCGGATGTGCACGATCACCATTGTGAGATTTATTGGTGAAGACGGCCTTCAATATTGTTACGTTTTTCTGCATCATGGACCGGGTGATGAAATATTTTGCTCTACAATTAAATGTCTAAAGCGCAACGGGATCCTCGGGCACAACTGCGCAAGTGTTTGTGTTCATTGGGAAGTTTTCATGACAAATAATTTGCCACATGAGCGGAGGTCGGTTTTAGTTGAAACCGTAAAAACTACAAATTTTATAAAATCCAGGCAGCTTAATTCTTTTGCCTCTTCATTATTTTTTGAAGAGGTCAGCGTACATCCCCCACTCCCTGCTTCTTTTGGCAGAGGATTGCTCATTTTTGAAAAGAACGAGATCCTGACAAGAATTTTCGAGTTGTGGGGCAAAGCTTAAGTTTCTGACGTTTCACAACATCAAAATGAAGTGCAACATGCCTGTTCGTTATATTGGATAAAAATCTAGCGTGTACGTGGGTGTTTTTTTTTTTTTTTTTTTTTTTTGAGAGAGAGAGAGAGAGTCCTAAGGAATTCAATCGAAGAATGGAACAGCGGGGTAGGAATTTGCTTATATGCAAGGGCAAGTTAAACTAGTTTAAATTAAAAATTCACTCATCTTTAAAAAAAACTATTGAATGTTGAGTCAGAACATTTGGTTATACTTCAAGTTTAAGCACTACTTCAAGTCGGCAGGAATAGAACAGTATGACTGAGTTTGCGATTGAATCATTAGTGGAAGAATTTTTATTGAAATAACCAGAGAAATTTATATACTCCAGAAGCGACCGGCTCCTTGAAATTCAGCGAAATGCCTCTGCATGTGTATTAGTTGTTAGTTAAAATTAGTATCTAAGATTGTATGATCACGCTACTCATGTGCTGCTATCATATTTAGCAATTTTTTTGTGATGTGGGATTCTGAACAATGGCCTGTCTGAAGAAAAACAAGTGACTAATCTAATTTTTCATCAACTATCAGGCCATCAGGTTTTCGGCACTCTGCCTTCTATGAGAGGATTTCTGCCTCCAGTTCGGTTACATCCAGAGCTCCTTTATAGGACAGGCTGACTTGTCCGACATTTTGGTTCCAAGACATTCTTGGATCCAGCCTTGTTACAGGTATTTGAAACACATTATACCTGGTTGCTCTGGCGTAAAATAACTTATGATTAGTTGAATAAAGCACCATATTAGGTAAAATTAAAAAGATAACTTATTTCTCGAATTTAAAAACAGTTTATTGGGAAATGTTTCATGAAATTGTGTCTATTTTTATATTGCACTTGTTTTAAGCCTGAGTTTATGAAATGCTTTTGTCATATAGACAAAAATAATCAAATATCATCTATGCAGCTACAATTCAAGCTTAGCTTCCACTTTTTTTCAATGCGACTTGAGTACAGATACCAGTGGCTCCACCCCCACCCCGTTTTGGAACCAAAATGTCGGATGAGTCAGCTCCTCTCCTTAGTTACATCCTATCCGAGGCTGAGTGCCGCCGATTCGATCGGGGAAATTAAAAATCCATCGTATTTTTAAGTGCCCGAGCAGTAGTGGCGTATCCAGGGGGGGGTGCCAAGGGACCAATGCAGCTCCCCAAGATTTTGTAAGGCTATAAAAAATGGTGGCACCGAATTTTGAAGAAACATGTAACCTTCATGTAAAGATGCTTCAGGTTTTTTCAACGAAAAATACTTTATGGACACTGAAATATTGTCATATTATTTTCTGTTTTCGACAATAAGAAGCAAATCTAATTGTTATTCTGTAATTGTGGAAATGTAAGAGGAAAATGAGCGATGTACCCGCGCCTTATTGTTCTTGCATGACATTCATTTTTGTGGAAAAAAAAATCTTTGAGCAACGTTCAATAGAAAAAATTAAATCGAAATACTGCGTTTTTAAAGTTTCACCATATTTCTTGATTTTTTTCCTTTCTCATCACAGTGTCGATGTTCGATGTGCACCCCCCAAAATCAATTCCTGGATACGCCACTGCCGAGCAGAGTTGGAATTTGTGCAATAACGAGAATATTTTAAAATTTTAATAACAGTTATTGACGGACATTAGCATGGGTTAATCTTACAGCCAGCTCGGCTGAGCAAAATAAAAGTAATACGTTTACATGAAGTCGACGAAATAAGAAGAACGAAAAACATAACTAAATTCCTGCAAACCACCTCACATAAAGCGAATTAATCAGCATATAGCTAGTTGCATGTCCCGATGATAGAACGGCGCACATAGGTAGATTTCGACGATTTAGGCGGCCAAAAGTCATTTTTTCAAAGTCAATTTAGTCGTAAAATTTTGACCGGTTCCGTTAGAAGACACTTCCAGTAATCTATCCCAACTATCCCCACCCTTGGGCCATGTGCCATGAATTATTCACAGGTAGTCGAAACTTGACCTCCGTTCTCTTTGTACGTTTCAGTTCTCGACGCTCTCTGTGCAACTTTTGTTACTAAGTCCATATTTTTTTTGTGAAGGTAATTACCTTAATGAAAGTGATGGATTCGCATAATTCAGGTATGAATCTTTAAAACTATATATAATAATGGTGTTTTATTACAGATTATCATTTTTTTTTTTTTTTTTTCACTTGTAAGACAAGAGGTTTTTTGCACAAATTTATCATTGATTTTCGATTTCTCACGAGTTTTAACTATACTTCAGGGTCCGTCCCACCTGTTTTTTTATCTTTTACGGTATAAACAGGGTCTTAGTATTATAGTAAAAGAAAAATTTGCCGCTAGAAACCGCAAATCTCAGAAAAATCCTTAATCAAAGATTTTTTGTAAAAAAAACAAGAAAAACATTTTTTTTTCTAACGCTTCTAAAGTATATTTTTCTTTGTTTTAGGGTCATTAAATTACTCTGGCGTGAATGTAGTGACGAAAAAAAATTTATTTGACCTAATTCAGGGACAAAACTAACCCTCTTTTGATGAGAAATTGGATTATTTAGAGAATTACTTGCTGATGCGCTATGGTGATACAGAAGACAATAAAACAACTCTTAAGCATAAATTTTCATACGTTAAATCACAAATGAAACAAAGACAGTTGAAAGCACATAAAAATAAAGAGTTTTCGAAAAAATAATAGTCCATGCTTAGGTGGAACCTTTGAGATTCCGCTTGAAACAAAGTGCAACTTAGAGAAGCGAAAAGTGCAACTTAGATATATTTCATAGATTATTATTATCATCAGATCCATTGTTAAGTAGTTTGAGACCAATCGGGAAAACCTCACATAAATCTTTTTTAAGCGAAACTATTGCAATGTTGTTGCCTGGGGATCCAAATGAGACCGAAAATGAAATATAGGACTCCGACACATCTTTTCTTTTTTAATTTTTACTTTTTATAACATTTTCATTTCATGTTATCTTTTTTGCTATTATTTTTTTTTTTGTTCTATTTTGAAAAAAAATGTTTTTTTTTTTTTTATTTTATTCATTTTTTATTTTTTATGATATATACATGGATTTTTTTTTAGAATATTTAATTTTTTTTACTAATTACAGTGTTTCATTTTATAATAACCTCTTTTAATTACTAAAACCCCATTTAAAAGCTGTTAACACAGTAAAATGTTTTTGGCCGCCTAAATTCGCGAAATCTACCTATGTGCGGCGGCCAATCAAATGAAAATAAAGTTCGTCATGCTATGAAGAAAGGCACGCACGTGTCTATGATCGGGAAATACGAACAAGCATGAAAAATGTGCATTGTGACTTTGCAAGAAACAAAATTTAAATAAAATTACAAAATCTATTTTGGAAAACCCAACAGTTAACTGCGGTTAAGTGAGAGCACAAAGCACTTCGTGATTGCTATTAAAAAAAAAGACATCCAGGTTCCAGTATAAATTTAAATACCACTCATATGGGTTTTTGTGACCTACAAAACGTGATTAATTTTGTACAAAAACTAATTTTTTAATGTAAAATTTGCGACAGGAAAGCCCTAAAAATTAACGAAAGATCCAGAAAGTTTGTAACCATGGCGACTAAAATTAATTCTTCTAAACAGGCACTAAAAACAACGAGCTGGACTTATTCCTGTCCATTCCCGTCGTCATGATAATCTAAAAAATCAAAGGAGCAACAATGATGCTCATATGAAAGTGATAAACAACCGGGATTGCGAACGAAATTCTGATGCACTGTCGAAAATAGTTGGAGTGCTTACTATTTTTTTCATTTACTCAGCATTTTTTCTAAGCAATAAATTTTTTTATGTATTACATTTGTTGTATGAAAATGTTTTGTGGCATGAAATTATTAATGATAACGTTTTCTTTTAGGTAATTGCAGCAGATCCTACTCTCATGACACAGATGACTCCTTCGAATTCGTCGATCGTCCTCATTTGCAAAAATTGCTTCTGAACTATAAAAACAAATCTTTTGATTATGACTTATTAACTGCTCAACAATAAAGTCAAGATATACACATCAAATATTTCAACCATGCTGATGACGCCTTCGATCTTGTTGATCGCTCCAACTTGCAAACACTTCTGAAGTACCGTATAATGGGGTGTATAGGAACAGCGGGCTCAATCGGAACAAAACTTCCCGACCGTGCAAAGAAATTCTTCATAAATATACTATTGCGTATTTTTCGCCATTAATTTTTTTTAGAAAGGTAAGATCATTGGAAGTGGAAAAAATTACTTTTGTCAATCTGGCAATGCTACTTGTTTCTAAAGATGGCTGCACGTGGAATGCTAGAAAACATCACATTTTCATAGACTGCAAAACTTCATATGCAAGAAGAAACCTTCTTATATTTTAAACCTAAGAGTGGTATGCTTCAATTATGCATGTATCTGAACAACAGAATACCACATTAGAATTTACCTTTTTCAAAAATTGTGTCATAAAAATGAAGAATTCTGAAAAATGCCATAGGAAAAAAAATTGCGGGGTGAATCGGAACACTTTGTTCTGCTGTTCCAATTCAAACCTATTTGAAGGAAACTGTTTGAAAAATCAAGATTCTAACCCCAATTCTTCTAATCAAGACAAGGGTAAGGATTTATTACTGTTTATCCCCTTCTTGTGAGCATCTAGGTCTTAGAATGACAAAAATTTCCAGATTTAAAGAAATTTTTTCTCTAGGAGACTTTCTTTACTTGAAATACGAGGGGGAAAGTCGTATAGACTTTATGTAGCAAAAGTCCAGCATACAGACAGTGATGAATAAACGAAAAAATATTTCAGGACAATTCCCGAAACCCAGAGATTTTAAGAAACTAAAGAAAAGGCAGAGTTCATCCCAGAAGATGTTTTGAAAAAAGTTAAGCTAAGTCACAATTGCTAGTTTTAAGGACAAGTACATATTTGTGGACGACATAAGGGACTAGGGTTTGCTCGAAATACTTCCATTCATGTTAAATCTTTGTACTTCAATTCAAAAGCAGTTCTTAAAATTACTTTTCATTTTTCATAAGTTCAAAATTATTTTGAATTTTGACAAATCATAAACGTTTACTGGTATTGAAATTATACTTTTATTTGATAGTAATCATCTGTTCTTATGCTCCTTCATCAATATTACTCATGTTTGTGAGAGCTATTACAGGTTAAATTGAAAAAAATAAGAATTTTAACATGTGTTCCGATTGACCCCTATCAGCGGGGTGATTCGGAACACCCATAATTTCCTATAGATTTTTCGGCTGCTTATATGTTGGTAGGTACATATGCACTTGCTGACAGGTCGAAAAAACTAGTGAACATTCATTTGGGGGTGAGCAAAATCAAAATTTAGACTCAAATTTGAGTGATTTTTTTTTTCGCGATCGCAATACTTCCTTTACTACGCAAAAGGAAGTAAAAAAACGATAGCTCATTTTTATTTCCGTTCATATTCAATTTACTTTGTAGGCTTAGTGGGATGCTAAATATTATCCTACAACACTAGATAGTAGAAGGAGTACTAAAATGCAAAAAAACACCGCTTACTGCTTTCTAGAGTAGTACGATAACAAATATCATCATACTAAACCTAGAAAGGGATTTATTTAACTATAAATGAGCAAAAACTGGAGGTAGCGCTTGTTAGGTTAAGACGACAGTACCCTAGCAGCATAATCTCTTCGGCCATTCATCGAAACCCGATGAAATTCTCATCGGCCGATGATAGGTTTCGATGAGTTCTCATCGAGAATTGCTCTAATATGTCTCATCGGTCAAACAGAATGCGAGCAGCAAAATCCGATGAGTTTTGCTCGAAATACGATGAGATTTGGAGCAATTTTCGAGCAGTGTAGTCCCGTGCCGATGAATTTAGGATCAATTTTGGATGGTCGGCTTATTTTCATCGGGAAAGTTGATCGGAAGGATATCGCTTTCCGAAGAAAAGTAGCTCATCGAAAACCGTGCTCGGATACTGATCGGAACGATGCCATAGTGCGTTACGGGATCAGTTTACGAAGAGTTCGATGATCGGCCAAGCAAAATCCGATGAGTTGATGCTACTTGGGGACATCCTAACCTAAAAAACGATAGCTCATTTTTCCCGTTCATATTCAATTTACTTTGTAGGTTTAGTGTGATACTAAATGTTATCCAATAGCACTAGATTGTAGAAGGAGCACTAAAATGCAAAAAAACACCGCTTACTGCTTTCTAGAGTAGTACGATGGGCCGTGGTGGCCCGATCGGTAAGGCATCGAACTCGTGTCCGGAGGGACCCGGGTTCGATCCCAGCCGATCAAAGATCCACCGCCTTGATTAATGGTGGCTGGGAGGCGTTAAAAATGTCGTGGTCACAAAGTCCTCCAAGTGAAACGATACCTCTGCGGGTGCTGGGCCTAGGGTTTGCTCGACCCTAGGTTCTGGTTCAAAATTAAGAACAGAGCGCCCTTCAGGGCCCTATCCCGGTTAAACCACGAAGCTGTGGTAGGTACGGGGGACCCTGGAGGTGTGAAATGAAATGAAATGAGAGTAGTACGATAACATATATCATCATACTAAACCTAGAAAGAGATTTAACTATAAATGAGCAAAAACTGGAGCTAGCGCTTTTTAGGTTAAGACGACAGTATAACAACTGCATATTTCTACTTCTTTAGGTGAAAGTAAATATAAATACATAGCGGCTGCAAATTAAAAAAAATAAATGTATGTTACTGAATTTTTCTCTTAAATAAAAGGATAATTCTTCACAAAAAGGTAAGGGAAAACATCGCTTTAGAATAGCTAATTCGATTTTGAACGGAAAAGTGTTGATTTGACGACAGGTGGATATGTAATTTGTTTGAATAAAAGATATAGACGATTGATAACGAGCTATTCTAGGCTAATCACCCTTATAGGCAGGGTTGCCAGACGTCCCGGATTTCAAGGGACAGTCCCGTTTTTCGAAAAATTGTCCCGCGTCCCGGGGAACATTGATACGGGACGGCTAAAGTCCCGTATTCTTCGCTGGGAGCAACATTTTACAAAACGAAACATTACTTTCAGAAAAAATAAATTCAAACAAAACTTGTAAAATAGATTGATAAGAGAATTGATTTAATCATAATATTTTTCTGTTCTAATGTTAGTGTTCTATTCTGAAAGAGCAGGAATCATTGTGACTGTTAATTCATTGTAAAAGTGAGTAGCTCCTTGAAAATTATTTTACTATGCCTACGCCCTTCTCAAATTTTTCCTAATAAAAAAAATGTTAGTGTTCTGCTACTATTAGTCACTGTTATTTTTTTTTTTAATTTGCTTGGATTTTCTTTTATACTAAAAGATGTAACTAAATGTTATTCTATTTAGCAAACAAATACGCATTTTGAAAATATGAAGATACATAATATTTACAATGAACGGCTGTAATATAAATTGAATGAGCTTTACAGTAAATTAAAGACACAGTAAAACTCTGGAAGAATAATTACTGCAGTAAAATTAAGTAGTAAATATGATTTTTAAAAAAAGTGAGAGAGAGAATTTTCCGACATAATATTAGAATAATTATTATGAATATTGGAAAAACTGTAGTTTTTTTTGCTCCTAAAAATATTAAATATTAATTATTTTAGCTTTTTAGACGAACTTCTTATAGTTAGCTCAAGTAGTAAAGTTTAATTCCATGTCTACTTAATTGAAATCAAAATTTTCGTTGGTGACTCATTAGTTAAAATTATTTTGCACATATTCAAATTTCCCCACTGGTAAGTCTAGCTTTTTGAAAAAGTATACATACTAAGCATTAGTCATCAATAGAAGCGATTATTATGTCTTTCAAGCCAAGACAGGTCTGTCAATTGGGAAACCATGACGGGAGGAGGGGGGGTTAATTGCCCTTTCTCCCTCCCTGGTTTTTGGAAATTAGCGTATTTTCATATAAGTGGGAGTGTCTTCTGCTGTTTTTTTGGAAAATTTGCATTGAATTTTTACTTTTTACACCCTTGGCAAAATTCGAAATGATGGGGCAGTGTCAGGAAAAAGGGGATCAATAACAGGGAAATACGAACTTTCACAATAGTTAATGTTAAGAAAAACAACTATACAATTTTTAAAAATCTGTTTTTTTTTTTTTTTTTTTTTTTTTTTTTTTATATAAGATCATTGTGTATTTTTTTTCTTCATATATATTTGTAAGAAAGGTTTGATATTAAAGTCAAGGTTGTAAAAATTCAACTCTCTACCCCCCCCCCCCCATTAGACTGTCCCGTATTTACAGTTCTTAAATCTGGCAACCCTGCTTATAGGAAGTCAAATCTAATTTTTTTTAACCAGACGTAACAGCTTTTCTTTCTGCCAGTTAAAAAATGCATATATTTTTAAAATTTTTAGTGTGCATTTATGCAAATATTTTTATAGTTTTTTAGTGGATAAAATACGGGATTTACTTATAAGAATGATTCTCTGTAAACTCGTAATTTTCCATACAGAATCTGTAAAGGCATGCCTTTTTCAAATGTTCGTATAATTAAAATAATATTGCTCAGAAAATGAATCTATTACTTTGGTTCGAAAAAGGGCCAATTGAAGTTTGTTTTTCAGATAAATCGTGACAAGGGGCAAGTACCAGGAGATTGTGTATTTTCACGTATTTGCATAATATTTTTAAAACTATTGGATAATTATTTGTTACGAAACTACCCATACATGCTGACACAAATCAAATACGAAATAAATAATATGCTTCATAATTAAACTAATTAACATTTATAAAATCACTTACCAGAGGACTGTTTCGCAAGGACCACGATGCATACTTTCATGTCACAAATGTGACTCTGAAACTAAACAACATTGCATGTTTCTGCCTTAGATCTGGCTTGGGGCGGTTACTTACTCATTTAGTTTTATTTTTGCTTTATACCATTACAATCAAAATTATAAAACGGTGTTTACTTTTGCAAAGCTTATCTTTTAGCCTCTTCTATGAGTACACAAGTGTCAAGGGTCATTCCATAGTGACTAACGTAACATTCGGAGCTGATTTTGTAACTGTGTTTACTTGTAACTTAAAGGATAAAAAATATTTTACAGTTATGCTGGTGGATTTACAACGTATATGGTACCTATGCATCATTTCTGCTAAGAATTTAAAACAAAATTACTGACAGTAGATATTTTTTCAACCGAAATAGCAGCGTGACTAGCGTAACATTTTTGCAACCCTGAAAATGAATGCTCATGTTGTGAGGCAAACATGTCTCAAAGTTAAGCAAGTGTTAAAAATTGAATGATATATTTGAAAAATGTGTAAAGTTTGCTTTAAAAAACGTAGCACATATTTATTAAATCTTAATTTTTTTAGTCTTAAGTGTCACTTTTACTCAAGATGGAGTGTGACTAACGTAACGTAACTGACGTAACCATCGAATAATAAGCAGTAAACACACTACAAACTATTTATTATGGTTAATCTCAGTGATAATTACAATACTTTTTCAATTTCTTTTTAACTTCTTATGTTGTATGATTTTTATTTATTTATTTATTTATTTATTGAGACTTTTTTCACTTCGGTATTTTTTTTCTTCAGCTGAGGTTGACATTTTTATGGAATGACCCTCAATATTAATTACTAATAGCAGTTGCAGTTACTTAGGTATAAATTTCAAATTTTAAGCAAGGATTTATTTGGTTTAATTTGACCTTATTTCTAGAGTAATAAATAGCAGTAGCATTGACAAAAGCTTCGAAAGTATACAATAAACTAATTTTCAGCTGCGTAGAACAACTTTTTTTATACTACTTCAGACAAGATCTTTTTTTGCATCAAAACACTTCTCATATGAAAAAAAAAAAACATTGAAAGTAAATTAAGTTTCAGGTACATAATAAATGTTTCAAAGAACACATTAGTTTCCAAAGATGCAAAATCTCACGTAAAACGTATTATGGATGTATTGAGCGTAAAAGTTGACATTTATTGCTTGTCAAAATTATACAGTTCACGGAATTTTAATGAGAAATTATGAAAATATTTGAATTCCAATCACAACTCCCATAAAAACAGCGTAATTCATGTTGAAATAATTACTTCGCGATAAATATTGAAAATAAATTTCGCGAGTAGCCAGGAACATACTTGTAATTTCAGTTCATGGCTCTTGGCGAGATTTCGAATTAACAAAATTAAGTACAGACTCATTAACTGTGCAAAGACAAGTGCCGTTTCAATAAGCAAAAGGCATGCAAAATTGAAAGAAGGGTAATAGATTTCCTGAAAAATATTGCAGTTGTACAGTAAATTATCTTTGAACAATTGGATCCATCGTAATTTAATAAATGTGTCTGATTCAGCAAGAAAACGATATTTCCTTTTCTCGTTAAAATTCTTTTAAATGTCAGAAACTACTAGTTTATTCAGCCATTATTTGAGTAGTTATTTAGTAATTAGGGAAGATAACCCTAACTTTTGAATATTTTGACGCATGTCAAGAAAAATGAATAATAGGATACAGTTCAATCAACATTGGTTAATGAATACAGCAGGTTGAATAAGAATGTTGTGATTACTGAATATAATATGTTAGACAGGAGGGATATTGTTACGAGTTTAGTACACTTTTTTTTTAATTGCAGATAGTTAGTGGCGAGGTAATAAGTTACACTTGACGTTAAAACATGGAAATATTATTTTGGAGGAATACATATTTACCTCTTTTCCCAATTACAATTTTTGATAACTTTCTAAAGCTTGGGGTAATTTTAATTTTTTTAGCAGTGTAAAATTGATTTTTCAGTGATTGGAGTTTCACACAACAAAACTCCGGCCTGGCATCGATAAAACCCCCATAACTTGGAATTACATCTGGCATTAACCACTACATTTAAAAAAAATAGCAGCTACTAGTGAAATAAGTGTGAAATTAAACAATTATTTTATTCTTCGGGGATATAAAAAACTCGTTGACAGTAGAATCACCTGTATCAGACACATTTATTCTGTTTCATTTATGTAGATTTGACGAGCAACAGTTTCGCTCGTAATGACAACGAAAGGCATTGTTAACCTATAATTGAGTTCCAGTTTTGGTATTATATTTCTCTTTAAAAAATCGTTTTACACTTTGAAAAATATTTATTATTTCTCTCACTCGATCATAAGGTAATTGATAAAATACTTTGCATAAAAGGATAACAAATATGTTTTGCTAACATTTGCTCCTTAATTCTGTCCTATTCTTGCTTCCATAAGAGTAAAAATGTCCAATTTAAAGAGATAAAATAAGCTTTCGAACGACGAAATAATGAATAGATTTAAATAAACTTCTTCCGCTGCAAAATATTCTTTCAGCTACAATGTATCTTCAACGCTTTATTGCATTCATTTGCAGAAAAATTCCTCCCTTAGGGCATTGAGAGTTATCAATTTCGCATGAAGTTTACAGTTAATAAGGCGCGTATCCATTTGATGATACTTCACAAAATATCGTTTGCATAATTCCTTACATAAATATAATGCAGAAATAGTTATTTTCGAAGGGCATTTTTAGGGATTTTAAAAGACAGAGTGTTTATGTAGTGAGCGAAATTTATTTCTCACCATTTCAGCTCTGCTTAAAATTTTCAACGAAACTGAAATTAGATTTTGTCTTGAAATCGGTCTTATATTCGATTTTGATGTCTGAAATTCATTATTTTCGGATCTTTTGAAAATAAGCTATGTATTTATTTTTTGTATTTGTTTCAAAGTAAGAATTATCTGAAATAGGAGATAAAGCGATGGCTTAAATTGAACATTATGCTGCATCTAAATGTATTTAAAAAATGACTCACTTTTACTGCTATGCATTTTATGGAATACATTTTTTTTACCTGTAATTAAAGAATAATAAATAATTTTATAGTAAATAGTTAAAATACAAATTATAAACAATATAATGATGCCTCAATTCATGAATACTTTGAATGCCTAGTTTAAAGAAAATCGATTAAATCGGTGATTTAAATATATGCTAATTTGAAGAGGAAGGTTGGATTGCTTTCTCTATAGTTCATCTATTTCGGTTACTTATATCATTTAAGACTTTATATAATTTTTGTAATTATACATATAATTGGTAAAACACATCATAACACAGGAATTTCTGACAAAGCGGAGGGCTCAATCTTGAAAAGTTACGAAACCAGTTTTTAGAACTTATTTTTATTCCATCTTTTCCCTTACACAACTACTCTTTATTTCCTTCCTGTCAGCCAATTCCTAACCCAAACTAAACTTTACCTCCTATTCTTATATCAGTTAATTTACTGAATAGTGCTACACAATCCAAGTAGCATCAACTCATCGGATTTTGCTCGGCCGATCAACAAACTCCTCGTAAACTGATCCTGTAACGCACGATGACATCGTTCCGATCAGTATCCGAGCACGGTTTTCGATGAGCTACTTTTCATCGGAAAGCGATATCCTTCCGATCAACTTTCCCGATGAAAATAAGATGAGCTATATTCCATCGGAAAACGATATCCTTCCGATCAAGTTTCCCGATGAAATTCCTCGGCACGGGACTGTTCTGCTCGTAAATTGCTTCAAATCTTATCGTATTCTCATCGGATTTTGCTGCTCGGATTCTGCTCGACCGATGAGACATATTGGATCATCGGCCGATGAGAATTTCATCGGGTTTCGATGAATGGCCGATCATCGGCTGATGAGAGGATGCTGCTAGGGAAGGCACCTTATCGAACGCTTCTTGAAAATCAAAGCAAACTTCTACACACTTTTTGTTATCTAAAGCCATGGTGACCTTCCCATAGAAATGTAATAAATTAGTGAAACATGATTTAAAATTCCTGAAAATATACTGCAAACTAGTTAACAGTCCATTATTTTCTAAGAAATTCATAATCTTAATTTTGATCAATGCTTAAAAAACTTTTCAAACCTCATAGTCTCACAGGTCTATAATTTCTTGCATTACCTCTAGACCCTTTCTTGAAGAGTGACGTAATGTTAGCCAGTTTCCACTCCTCTGGCACTGTCCCTGAGTTGCACGAAGCATTGAAAATGTTTACAAAAGTATCTATAAATTCCTCTGTATATTCAACTGGGATTTTTTATAAATATTATCTGGTCCCGGAGCTTTAGTTGTTTTAATTTTTTTCAAAAGAAGTAAAACGTACTCTCTGGAAAATACAAAATCCCCAAGCTTTATAGTAAACTACCAAAACCGGCACTGCGATGCCCGTGCAAAAAATGTAAAGGAAGTCAACTGAATAAATTTAAATTCACTCCAACCCTCTGAAGTAAAATTATTATATTCTTTAATTCAAATGTACTCCAAGCAATTTTAAATTCCACTAAAAGTCATGTTGAAGTTTAAATCACAATGCACCAAATAAAATTAAAAAATCCTTAAGTTAAGTAAGTAACAGGAGATTTAGTCAATTTTCAAGGCTTAACTCTATACGCAAATTTAAACCACTGAAGAAAGAGCAGCTTGTATGGAAAATTGATCTAGTGTTTCAGTTTTGCGTACTGAGTTAAGCCTTGATTTGACTATATTTGATTAATTAATATCTCCTGTTCTAATTAACGCAGAGAAATGTGCTAAAACTTTTCTTTTTCACAAAAAAACCCTTTCCAGTGATATATAATGTTTTGGGGTGGGGGAGGGTTTCCCCCCCCCAACCCTCAAGAATGGTGGATACACCAAAAATGAGACTAATTAATTTAAAAATTATTCGAAATTTAGAATTTGGCCTTCGAGATGCATTACACGGGGATACGTTCGAATTTTTGTGCCAAGTTTCAGGTCTGTAGGCGGTGTGGGGGCTTCTAGCCAGCGGTTACAAACGTACAAGCAAACAAACAAACACGGGTATCTTTATATATAGAGACAAATCAAACGACCGATCGTGTTTGAACTCAACCGTAGTTCAAAAGGCAGTTGTGCCAAATCAGCGACAAAAAAAATTTTTTACAACCCCTTTAAGCTAGACTTTTAAATGACCAATACCCCGTACTTTTTTGACAGAATTTATTAATGTCGAAATAAATCAATACAAGAAATATCTACATCAACAAGGAGAGAAAATAACACCCACAGTCCCCTACCTATTCTCTTATTATATATCAAGATTCAATCCACCACTTTCGCTTTAGGCAACATAATTCTGAGATAGAAAATAATTATATAGCTGAATTCCAAGTACTCCATTAACATTTCTAACTACGAACAATCAAATCAATAAGTGGAATAAAGCGACGAATTAACGGTACAATTCCACTCGGGGACTTATTTCCAGTCAAAGCATGTGCGATGAGCAGTTTACATTCCGTTTTAATGAATACTTTTCCAACTATGATATCAGAGGGATAATTTTCACAATTACAAGATTTCAGATGAACGGCTAGTTTCGGGAAACTATAAACTGTGAAAATATGAAGGCTAAGCCTTATTTTACAAGAAACATTACGTAATCTGATATTTTTCGACAATAGTTTGCTTCTTATTTAAGTTTTGACTTCCTTTTACGTAGTAAAGGAAGTAATGTGATCGCCGGAAAAAAAATGCACTCAAATTTTGGTCTAAATTTTGATTTTTTTCACCCCCGAATGAATGTTAAGTAGTTTTTTCGACCTGTCAGCACGTACCTAAGTTTTTACCAACATAACCAACTGAAAAACCCTTTTTGACTTTAACCGATTTAATTACAACGAGTTTTCTCATGACGTCTGTATATACGTATGTATGTATGTGCGTATGTATGTCGCATAACTCCAAAACTGTATGCCGTAGAAGCTTCTAGTTTGGTATGTAGATTCTGGGGGGGTCTAGTTGTGCACCTACCTTTGCGGTAGCATTCGAATGTTCCCAAGGGGTCTTTTATCCCTTTTTTGGGGTAGATCAGTGTTAATTTTAATGCAGACTTTTGTAATATGCATTAGCGCGACCACTTGTCGATTTGTAGCCAAAACTTTTGGTCACCAAGTGTTTGACGCCAACTTGGTGACATATCGCCAAGTTGGCGAAAAATTTGTTGACAAAAATTAATTTTTGAGTTTGGGTTTAATTTGGCGCTATTGGCGATATTTTGCGAAAAATCCACTGAATTATGTTAAAATCGGCAATATTTAGAAACGTAATATTTTTTTACATTGTATCGTAGCAAACTAAGAGCTAAATGCTTGAATTGTTATCTTTTCCACTCCTAAGCACTATTTTATCACTTGAGAAATCTACTAAGAAATTTACACGTAAAATTAAGTAATGTGGTGTCCGTACCAAATTTTTTAATGTAAGTTTTCAATGTGAAGAGAATCATTTAACTTGTGATAGGATCTCTACTGGCTGGTACTATAGTTTATTAACCAACTTTTGTGCAGCAATTTCTTCCTGAAGTTTTCGGTAAAAACACCAATTGCAAAAATTTACATGAAATGCTTCATGAAAAAAGTATTTTTCGACATCGATGTTTAGCTCGCTCATGGAAATAGATTGTTCAAATTTTCTTGATAGTTGAACTATCAAATCAGCACAAAAGTAGGAACATTAATTATTGTATGTCTTGCTCTCCCTCCAAGCACTCTTTAAAGAGACAGTTACTTGGAGGAAATAAGACTTTTCTTACTTTTCAACATAATCCTCATCAGCATTATGTCATTGGCCAATTACACGAAAAAGAATCAAGAGGGAGAATTGACGACCCCTGTTAAAAGCTTTTCATAGAAACTGAAATGCAATACTATTTGTTTATTAAAGAAACTTGCAGCAGGTTAACACTTATGAGCTTTTTCTCCTTGTCGGCCAAAAATAACATAGTCACTAATCGCATGAACAAAGGCTTAGAATGTATTTCAAATCTGTTATAATAACGGTTTCATTAAAAGTTTTAATCAGTTGGAATTTTCTAAAAAAAATCCATCAGACGTGGAAAAATTCTTTATTTTGATTGATACTAATATGAAAATTGTGCGAATACGTTTTCAATATGAAACTTTTAAAGGAGCGATAGTTCAGGTTTTTTGTATCCTGCAAAGACGAGACCGAGCTACGAACACACTCGGTTGAATCTTCTTTCGAAAAATAAAGAGAGGGGGCGGAGGGAGAGGGGGGATTAAATTTTGACATCTGTAATTCAAATTATGGTTTTCGCAATAACGAATTGGGATAAGTGTGTGGGGTACGTCCGAGAGCACATAACCCAATTTTGCCCTCGAGCCGTCAAGTCATTTTGGCTCAGTGGATAAAGTGCTGGGTTGACCTAGCGAAGTTCCCTGGTTCAAAACCAGCACATCCTACACACCACCGTACGCCACATATTGGTTTCCCAGAAACTTAGCGACGATGTCATTACTTAGCCGCTGTGGTGAAGCCCCGAGGTGTGAGACGTTGACAGACTGCCAATTTGAAAAACACAACGTTTGAGGTCCAAAAAGAAAACATATAACAATGTGGCATTTTTCAAAAACATTTTTAATCAAAATTGGATTTTCAGTTCAGGAGCTACAACGCCACAAACTGATACACAACCACACATGTCAAGCTTATTTCCTTTGATGCACCAGGGTTTAAAAAATGAAAATAAATCGTTAGCAACAGATGGAAGTCTAAAAAAGGTTTTTCATTACTTATGCAACAGAAGAATAAGTTATGGAAGAAACTTTCGAGCATTTTCACGGGCAAAAGTACTATTCAAAACAAAGACATGAAATGAAGCGTGTGGCTGCAAAAGGTATCTCTAAAAAGGGGGGAGGGGGGGGGAATCACATGTGCCATTAGAAAAATATATGAGTACTGTCTAAAATTTCTTCGTGCGACCTCCGCCTTATCTGCGCACGCGCCAAGTCTCTCTGGACTTTCTCGAAATGGAGAGGAAAAGCAACGAGGAAGTAGTCCGCGAACTAAAGCTGAAGGCATCGGGTAGTGCGCATCCAAAACCTAACTCCCCTTTTTCAGATGGAAGCGTCCGACCTTGCCAGGCGTCCAAAACGCAAACAGACAGTAACAATAACTTTTCCATTGTTTATTTTTTTAGGAATATTTTGAAACACTGATTGTCTTAGGTTGTTGCTACTTATTGCAAGGAAAAAAACTGAAAATAGAAGAAAAAAAAAAATCGGAAAAATTGGAGAAGTACATTAGGGTGGGGCGAAAAAAAAAAGTTTTTCAGATCAACTTCTAATAGTTGCGAAACGTTGTCTTTGGTGATAGTTAGCTTTTGTGCAAAATTTGAGAAAAATCGGTTGATATCTTCAGGGGCGCTTCGATCGCAAAGTTTTACCATAGCTTTATTATGGATTTTATGGTTAAGATATCAAAAAGAATGCCTTTAGCTAGTCTCTTTGCTTTTTTTTTCTCAAAAGATGTTTTCATGCATTAAAAGCATATGAAATAACTCACAAACATTATTTTATACTATATATTTATATTTAAAAAAAAATCACTTTTTTTCACGTTTTTGTTTCTTTTTAATTGCTTGAAATATAAATATATCATATAAAATAATTTTTTGTGAGTTATTTCATATACTTTGAATGCATGAATATATTTTATGAGTAAAAAAAATGCAATGAGATTAGCTAACGGCATTGTTTTTCATATTTTAACCATAAAATTCCGATAAAAGCTATGATAAAACTTTGCGATCGCAAAGTCCCCTTAAGATATTAACCGATTTTTCTCAAATTTTGCACAAAAGCTAACTATCACCAAAGACAACTTTTGGAGTTCAGACCAACTATTAGAAGTTGGTCTGAAAAACTTTTTATTTTTCGCCCCATCCAAGTACATGCCAAGTTTTGCGGCTACATGCTTGAAATATTAAGTTATGCATTTTCCATTGCCTATTTTAACATCTGGTGTTACGGGCAGGGTTGCCAGACGTCCCGGATTTCAAGGGGCAGTCCAGTTTTTTGAAAAATTGTTCCGCGTCCCGGTGAACCGTGATACGGGACGGCTACAGTCCGTATTCTAAGCTAGGGGCAACATTTTACAAAACGAAACATTATTTTCAGAAAAAATAAAGTAAAACAAAAAATGGGAAATAGGGTGATAAGAAAATTGATTTAATCAGAATGTTTCTCTGTTCTGAAGTGTAATGTTCTATTCAGTTACGGAAGGAATCATTGTTAGTCCGTGGAGTTAGTGCAAACATATTTCACTTCCGGATACCAGTCTGAAATTTTATGTGGGGCTTAAATTCACATAGGAGGACAAAAAAACGCCGGGAGACACTTGATCGGAGGTCATGGTCATTCCGTGATGACGTCATCAAAATGGCCGCTTTTACAGGTAAATACGTTCGTTTAACTGCCTAAAACTCCATCATAGATTGAAATATTGCAAAACTCAAATATATCATCTGAAAGCTCTTTAAAAGAGCTATTAAGAAAGATTTAGTTTTTCTTTCTGAGGTCAAGTTCTCCCCTGTAATGACGTCATCAAAATAGCCGCTTTTACAGGTAAATACGTTTGTTTAACTCCCCCTAAAACTCCATCATAGATTCAAATATTGCAAAACTCAAATATATCATCTGAAAGATCTTAAAAAAAAGCTAATTAAAAAGATTTAATTTTCTTTCTAAGGTCAAGGGCCCACCTGTGATGACGTCATCAAAATGGCCGCTTTTACAGGTAACTACGTTTGTTTAACTCCCCCTAAAACTCCATCATAGATTCAAATATTGCAAACTCAAAGATATCATCTGAAACCTCTTTAAAAGAGCTATTTCGAAAAAAATAATTTTTCTTTCTGAGGTCAAGGGCCCACCTGTAATGACGTCATCAAAATAGCCGCTTTTGCAGGTAAATACGTTCGTTTAACTGCTTAAAACTCCATCATATTTTCAAAAATTGCAAAACTCAAATGCATCATCTGAAAGCTCTTTAAAAGAGCTATTTAGAAAGATTTATTTTTTCTTTCTAAGGTCAAGGGCCCACCTGCGATGACGTCATCAAAATGGCCGCTTTTACAGGTAAATACGTTTGTTTAACTCCCCCTAAAACTCCATCATAGATTCAAATATTGCAAAACGCAAACAAATCATCTGAAAGCTCTTTCAAAGAGCTATCAAGAAAAATTTAATTTTTCTTTCCAAGGTCAAGGGCCCACCTGTGATGACGTCATCAAAATGGCCGCTTTAGCAGGTAAATACGTTTGTTTAACTGCTTAAAACTCCATCATAGATTCAAATATTGCAAAACTCAAATACATCATCTGAAAGCTCTTTAAAGGAGCTATTTAGAAAGATTTATTTTTTCTTTCTAAGGTCAAGGGCCCACCTGTGATGACGTCATCAAAATGGCCGCTTTTACAGGTAAATACGTTTGCTTAACTCCCCCCAAAACTCCATCATAGATTCAAATATTGCAAAACTCAAGTATATCATCTGAAAGCTCTTTAAAAGAGCTATCTAGAAAATATAATTTTTCTTTCTAAGGTCAAGGGCCCACCTGTGATGACGTCATCAAAATGGCCGCTTTTACAGGTAAATACGTTTGTTTAACTCCCCCTAAAACTCCATCATAGATTCTAATGTTGCGAAACTCAACTATATCATCTGAAAGCTCTTTAAAAGAGCTATCTAGAAAGATTCAATCTTTCTTTCTAAGGTCAAGGGCCCACCTGTGATGACGTCATCAAAATGGCCGCTTTTACAGGTAAATACGTTTGTTTAACTCCCCCTAAAACTCCATCATAGATTCAAATACTGCAAAACTCAACTATATCATATGAAAGCTCTTTAAAAGAGCTATCTAGAAAGATTTAATCTTTCTTTCTAAGGTCAAGGGCCTACCTGTGATGACGTCATCAAAATGGCCGCTTTTACAGGTAAATACGTTTGTTTAACTCCCCCTAAAACTCCATCATAGATTCATATGTTGCAAAACTCAAATATATCATCTGAAAGCTCTTTAAAAGAGATATTTATAAATATTTAATTTTTCTTTCTGAGGTCAAGGTCCCACCTGTAATGACGTCATTAAAATGGCCTCAAATGACGTCATCACAGGTGGGCCTTTGACCTTAGAAAGAAAAATTAAATGTTTCTAGATAGCTCTTTTAAAGAGCTTTCAGATGATATATTTGAGTTTTGCAATATTTGAATCTATGATGGAGTTTTAGGGGAAATTAAAAAAACGTATTTACCTGTAAAAGCGGCCATTTTGATGACGTCAGTACAGGTGGGACCTTGACCTCAGAAAGAAAAATTAAATCTTTCTAAATAGCTCTTTTAAAGAGCTTTCATATGATAGATTTGAGTTTTGCAATATTTGAATCTATGATGGAGTTTTAAGCAGTTAAACGAACGTATTTACTTGTAAAAGCGGCCATTTTGATGACGTCATCACAGGTGAGCCCTTGACCTCAGAAAGAAAAATTAAATCTTTCTAAATAGATCTTTTAAAGCGCTTTCAGATGATATAGTTGAGTTTTGAAATATTTAAATCTATGATGGAGTTTT
The DNA here is from genome assembly GCA_038373865.1 of Uloborus plumipes. NCBI lineage: Eukaryota > Metazoa > Arthropoda > Arachnida > Araneae > Uloboridae > Uloborus > Uloborus plumipes. Next base: position 40,525 of record JAXGGA010005367.1, on the reverse strand, counting down.
AGGGGAAGTTAAACAAACGTATTTACCTGTAAAAGCGGCCATTTTGATGACGTCATTACAGGTGGGCCCTTGACCTCAGAAAGAAAAATTAAATATTTCTAAATAGCTCTTTTGATGAGCTTTCAGATGATACATTTGAGTTTTGCAATATTTTAATCTATGATGGAGTTTAAGCAATTAAACGATCGTATTTACCTGTAAAAGCGGCCATCTTGATGACGTCATCACGGGAGTTCATGACCCCTGATCAAGTGTCTCCCGGCGGTATTTTGTTCTTATATATGTACCTAAGCTCTGTACCAAATTTCACACTGGTATCCGGAAGTGAAATATTTCGGCTATTTTTGTCGCTAACTCCACAGACTATGTGACAGTCAATTCAACAAACGTGTCGTTCATTGTAAAAATGGGTAGCTCATTGCAAATGATTTTAGTATGCCTTATTATATACTACGTCCTTCTCAAATTTTTCCTTATAAAAGAAATATAAGTGGTCAGCTACTATTAGTCACCAAATATTTATTTTTTGAAATTTGCTTTGCTTTTCGTTTATTCTACAAAAAAGGTAACCTAATATTATTCTATTTAGCAAACAAGTACACATTTTAAAGACACATAATTTTTACAATGAACGGAAGTAATGTGAATTGCAATGAGCTTTATGGCAAATTAAAGACACAGCAATATTTAGCAAGAATAATTGCAGCAGTAAAAATAAAGTAGTAAATATGATTTCAAAAAGAGAGAGAGAGAGAATTTTCCGGCATTATATTAGAATAATTATGTTATAATATTGAAAAAAACTAGTTTTCCCCCTAAAGATATTGAATATTCATTTTTTATATTTTTTTAGGCTCAGTTCTTATAGTTAGTTTAAGTAGTTAAGTTTGATTTTATGTCTACTCAATTGTGATCAACATTTTTGTTAAAGCTACAGTGAACAAATAAATTTATTTTTTTCAATTATTGATTTATATGTCTAAAACTTTGTGTGCTTGTATTACTGTATATTTACTACATCTAAAAGCATAAAAAACACAAATTAGTGCAAAAGCAATAAATACTTTTTTTCAAATTTCAAATTTGAATATTTTTTAACAAAATTTCAAAATGTTCCTGGCGTCACAATTTTTTTGTCAAACTTTGAATTTCTACTTAAAAAAATATTTAAATTTGAAATTTGAAAAAAAGTATTCATTGTTTTTGCACTAATTTGTGTTTTTTATGCTTTTAGATGTAGTAAATATACAATAATACAAGCGCATAACGTTTTAGACATATAAATCAATAATTGAAAAAAAAAAACAATTTTATTTGTCCACTGTAGCCTTAATGACTCATTAAACTTATTTTTCACGTATTCAAATTTCCCCATTTTTTTTTTAAGAACATAGTAAACATTAGTCATCAATAGAAGCGACTATTATATTGTTACAAATCTTGTAAATAGTTGTTGTTTTTCCTGCCTTGCATCATTTTCATTAGTTTTGGTTTTATCTGACGTCATGTTGCAAAAGTATCTGAAGATATCACTTTTATCACTTGTATACCGGCCCTGTAACGCTTCGTAGTTTTTACACTTGCCCTGCATTTAATAAGCGTGAAGACATTTTTCGCTCGGAGTGTTTTCTTTTTTTTTCTTTTTCTTTTTATCACTAGAATTTGTGAATGGATTATGTAATGTTATGAATGAAACAAAATATTCCAGGTTTTTCTCGAATATTGTCGTAATTTCTTTCCGTGTATAAATAGCTGGCCTTGAACACAAGTCAGTTAGTTCTTTTCAGATTTTGATTTCTGAGAGTGCTCGTTTTTATTCGATTTGGGCGAATGTTGTTTTGCTTTTGTAATTGCTTAATTACTGTTCACGTTGGATACGTGGTGCTGAGTTACTGTTGAGAGTACAGTGTACTGTTTTGCTACCTAATTGCTGGATGTTTAGCAATTGTTTCCCGCTTTATTGTAAATAGTGTATATACTTGTAAATAAATTTATAGTTACTTCCTCAAGATTGGACTGCTCATTTGAAGAAAGTTGAAGGTGCTACGGACTCGTTACAATTTTGGCGCCCAACGTGGGGCATCTTCAAGGACTTTCTTGGAATTACCTGTGAATTCGGACTTTTCTTCCTAAGGACTTTTTGACTTCGGAATTTTATGGTGATTACTCGAGCAATGGAGGAACAACTGCAAAAACTCCTTGATGCGATCAACGCTGTTAAAAGTGACATGACTGCGAATCAAGAACAATTAAAAAATGACATGGCTGCGAATCAAGAACAATTAAAGAATGATATGGCGATTATGGCTACTAATCAAGAACAATTAAAAATTGATTTGGCAACTAATCAAGAACAATTGAAAAATGATCTAGCTGAAGAAATTAAAAGCGATTTAACGTCAATGAAAAGTTTGGTGGAAAGTAAATTTACCAATGTAGAAAATAAAGTGGAGGCTCTGGAAGAGAAAGTTGACAGCGTTGAGAATCGAATCACCACAGTAGAAAATCACGTGGAAAAGAAAATTAAAGAAATTGAATCAAAGTTATCAGCATCCTCCAACAACTCAAGTGACTGTGTAGCTGGAGCTGGAACTTCTCGTCCATCCATCAAACTGGCCACGTTTGACGGGAAGACCTCGTGGAATATTTACAAGAAGCAGTTCCTCATTGTTGCAGAAGCAAACTCCTGGGACTCTTCCACGAAAGCCTGTCAACTTGCAGCCTCGCTGAGAGGGAATGCAGCTGATATACTACAGACCTTCCCAGAAAACAAGCACCATGACTTCGAAGCCTTATCATCGGCCTTGGAGCTTCGCTTTGGCGAATCCTGCCAAAAAGAATTCAGCCAACTTCAGCTCAAATCCCGACTCCAGAGAGCTGGAGAGACTTTTCAAGTTTTTGCAGCAGACGTTGAGAGGCTTTCCCATCTCGCCTTCTCGGACTGTCCTTCGAGTGTTCGCGATAGCCTGGCCCTGAACTACTTCATAGATGGAGTGCGAAATCCAGAAATTCAGACGGCTCTCCGGATGGCGGACATTAAAGATCTTAAATCCGGTTTGGTCTACGCAATGAAGTTCGAGGCTGCACAGCAAACATCCCGCAAGGATCGCCATTCAATTAGGAGCGTGGAAGTGAGCTCCCAGGATTCGAACTCAACTCGCTTCTCGGAAATTGAGCGACAAATCAAGGAGATCTCGGGGACCCTGAAGAAGATTACGGCTCGCAAGGACCAAAGTAGACAACCGCTGAAGTGCTGGAAATGTGGCGGTGAGGGCCACGTACGAAGGAACTGCGAAGCCCGCCAAGAAACAGGAGGGAAGAGCACCTCTCCCTCTCCAGCTCAGGAAAACTAAGCAATGGCAATCTCGCGGGGCGGAGGTCGCCAAATTGGAATGAGCCCCATCCCAAAGTTTTCCAGATTTCCTCAAGAAGTGGCGGCTGCAACGGACTCTTCATTTACGCTTATGTGAATGAGTTTCCCTGCGAAATGATTGTGGACACAGGAGCCAACGTTACCATTATTAAGACTGATGTGGCTCGTCAATTTGGACTCAAGATCTTATGGACGCCGCCCTGCGTTACTCTCCAAACTGTGACAGGTGACAAAATCGAGATTGAAGGAAAAGTGAACTTAGAAATAATGTTCGGGAGTGCCACTTACCATCACACGGCATTCGTCGCTGACATTACAGATCCCTTCATTCTCGGACTGGACTTTTTGCGAAAATTTGATTTTTCTATCGACTTTAAAAATAATGAGCTGCACTCGATGAGGGAAGACATAGTGATTTTCAATACCGAAAATAACTTAAAATCTGCTCATCAAATAATAGCCCAAACTTATTCATTGATTCCCTCTAGATCAGAAGTACTGATACCTGGCTCCATCAAAGAAAACAACAGCTTTAAATTCGGCCTCATTGAATATCCTAACCAGAATAATAGTCCAAAAGGAGTACTAGTGGCATCTACGCTTGTGGACCTTTCAAGGAATGCAGTTCCTGTGAGAGTCGCCAACGTAAGTGAAAGACCGAGGAATATTAAGAAAGGAGAAGTGTTGGCAACTTGTACTCCCGTAAACTGCATTATCAGAAGAATTGACTCCTCCGAGACTGTGTCTTCCGAGTCCTTGACTTCGAAATTAATTGGGAGTGCACCATTATCGACGGATCAAAGATACGCTGCGGAAAAATTGGTGGACAACTTCAAGCAGGTGTTTTCATCTACATCCGAGGATGTGGGTCGCACGAATTTAACGCAGCATAGGATTGACACTGGAGATCATCCCCCTATCAAGCAGCATCCAAGACGACTACCGTTCGCCAAGAAGGAAGAGGTTGAGATCCTCGTAAAAGAGATGCAGGAGAATGACGTCATCGAACCCTCATCCAGTCCTTGGGCATCCCCTATCGTCTTGGTCCGAAAGAAAGACGGCTCCACCATATTTTGTGTTGATTACCGACGCCTGAATGACATCACCAAGAAGGACAGTTACCCTCTTCCACGGATCGATGATACTCTGGACACCCTTTCCGGACACCAGTGGTTTTCGACCCTGGATTTAAAGAGTGGCTACTGGCAGGTGGAGATACACCCCGACGACCGAGAGAAGACGGCGTTTACAACCGGACAAGGCTTGTGGCAGTTTAAAGTGATGCCCTTCGGCCTCTGCAATGCACCAGCCACTTTCGAGCGTCTTATGGAATCAGTGCTACGAGGACTCTCTTATGAATCCTGTCTTGTCTACTTGGACGACATCATCATCATAGGACGCAGTTTTGAGGAACATTTGGCTAATCTTAGGAAGGTGCTGCAGAAGCTTAAGGAAGCCAACCTGAAGTTAAGCCCGTCCAAGTGTAATCTGTTCCGCCGTGAGGTGAACTACCTTGGTCACATTATCTCTTCAGAGGGTGTACGAACAGATCCAGATAAGGTATCCGCAGTCAAGAATTGGAGCCGCCCCGAAAATGTTCATCAGCTGCGAAGTTTCCTGGGGCTCTGCACGTACTACAGGAAGTTTGTGAAGGGTTTTTCCAATATTGCACGACCTTTGCATAAGCTGACGGAGAGCAAACAAAAATTTGAATGGTCCAAAGAATGCGAGGATGCATTTCTACAGCTGAAGGAGGCTTTAACATCAACGCCTATTCTCTCTTATCATCAGCCTGAAAAATCCTTCATACTTGACACTGATGCGAGCCACGAGAGCGTTGGAGCTGTTTTATCTCAAGAAATAGACGGTAACGAACATGTAATCGCCTACTGGAGCAAATGCTTATCCAAGTCGGAGCGAAATTATTGTGTCACGAGAAAGGAATTGCTCGCCATAGTTAAAGCTGTAGAACATTTCCATCATTACCTCTACGGCCGTAAATTCCTGCTCCGGACTGATCATGCCTCTTTAACTTGGCTTTTGAATTTCAAGAATCCAGAGGGCCAGGTAGCCAGGTGAATACAGCGGCTCCAGGAATATGACATCGAGATTAAGCACCGAAAAGGTTTGTCACACGGTAATGCTGACGCATTATCAAGAAGAGCTTGTTCCGAGAACTGCCATTATTGCTCCCGAATAGAGAAACAGTACGGGACGACAATCCCTACTGCCTGTCAAGTTACTGCAACTTCATCATCTTCAGATCCTGAGCCATGGAGTGACGACCAAGTAAGAAAAGATCAGCTTGAAGACCCAGACCTAAAGCCTATCATAGAGTTAATGGAAAAGGACAGTCGGCGACCTAGTTGGCAAGATGTTTCTCTCTACAGTCCTGCAACGAAAAGATACTGGGCTCTATGGAAATCTCTCCAGTTGTGAAATGGTGTCCTGTATCGGAAATGGGAATCTGACGATGGCAAAGCATTTAAATGGCAGTTACTCCTTCCCAGATCAAGAATTCCCGACGTTCTAAAGGAATTGCACAGTAGTCCGACTGGAGGACACTTTGGTATCTTGAAAACCCTCCACAAGGTTCGAGAGCGCTTCTTCTGGAGCAAGGCGAAGGATGACGTAGAGAAGTGGTGTCATTCTTGTGACGCCTGTGCTGCCCGTAAAGGACCGAAGAGAAGAAGCCGCGGGAAGCTACATCTTTACAACGTAGGAGCTCCTTTCGAACGAATCGGGATCGACATTCTTGGTCCTCTACCGAAAACTACTGATGGGAACAAATACATTCTCGTTTCCATTGACTATTTCACCAAATGGCCCGAAGCATATTCCATTCCGGATCAAGAAGCTACCACTGTAGCAGAGACTCTAGTCCAGCATTGGATCTCGAGATATGGGACACCTTTGCAGATCCACTCCGATCAGGGGAGAAACTTCATCTCTGCTGTGTTTAAGGGCCTATGTAAAATCCTCAAAATTGAGAAAACTCGAACGACACCACTACACCCACAATCGGACGGCATGGTGGAGAGATTCAACAGGACAATCCTTAATAATCTCTCGCTTATGGTCTCCAAAAATCAACAGGATTGGGACAAGAAACTTCCTCTGTTCCTGCTGGCCTACCGCAGTGCTGTCCACGAGACCACCGGATATTCCCCATCACAGATGCTCTTCGGCCGAGAGCTTCGGCTACCTTGTGATCTCGTCTTCGGTCTCCCTCCAGATGCGCCTTCATCGCCTGAGGAATACGTCCAGGATCTCCAGGCCCGGTTGGAGGACGTTCATCACTTCGCACGGGAGCGAATCAACATCGCGACGGAGAAGATGAAGACCCGATACGACACAAGGTCCACTGGTCATGACTTTCAAGAAGGTGACAAAGTATGGCTATGGAATCCCATCCGACGTAAAGGTCTGTCACCCAAATTGCAGTCGCATTGGGATGGACCTTACACAGTTCTCCACCGGCTGAACGACGTCGTAGTGAGGATCCAGAAGTCATCACATTCAAAACCTAGGGTTGTCCATTATGATCGGCTAGCCCCATACTATGGCCATAGTTCGTAAAGTAAATCTAAAGCTACCATGGTAATTTGTTTGTAAATTTTGTAAATAACTTTTGCCTTTAATTGTTTGTAATATTACTCTATCAATGTTATTATTTCGTTCATGTTCTCATTGTTATTGTTTATCATGTTTATGATTGGTCATCATGTAATGTGTGCATCTGTAAGTCTTCCCTTGCTGCCTTTCTGGGGATTGTACTGCCCGGGACGTGCAGTCCTTGGGAAGGGGGCAATGTTACAAATCTTGTAAATAGTTGTTGTTTTTCCTGCCTTGCATCATTTTCATTAGTTTTGGTTTTATCTGACGTCATGTTGCAAAAGTATCTGAAGATATCACTTTTATCACTTGTATACCGGCCCTGTAACGTTTCGTAGTTTTTACACTTGCCCTGCATTTAATAAGCGTGAAGACATTTTTCGCTCGGAGTGTTTTCTTTTTTTTTCTTTTTCTTTTTATCACTAGAATTTGTGAATGGATTACGTAATGTTATAAATGAAACAAAATATTCCAGGTTTTTCTCGAATATTGTCGTAATTTCTTTCCGTGTATAAATAGCTGGCCTTGAACACAAGTCAGTTAGTTCTTTTCAGATTTTGCTTCAGAGAGTGCTCGTTTTTATTCGATTTGGGCGAATGTTGTTTTGCTTTTGTAATTGCTTAATTACTGTTCACGTTGGATACGTGGTGCTGAGTTACTGTTGAGAGTACAGTGTACTGTTTTGCTACCTAATTGCTGGATGTTTAGCAATTGTTTCCCGCTTTATTGTAAATAGTGTATATACTTGTAAATAAATTTATAGTTACTTCCTCAAGATTGGACTGCTCATTTGAAGAAAGTTGAAGGTGCTACGGACTCGTTACAATATTTTTCACGCGCCAAGAAAAACCCGTCATTTGGGGGATCAGGGCGGGTGGTCAACTGCCCCCTCCATCTGGTTTTGTCGAAATTAGTAATGTATTTACGTATTAGTGGGCGTGGCTTTTTCTGTTTTTTTGGAAAATTCATTGAATTTTTAATTTTTGCTCTCCTGACAAAATTCGAAATGACTGGTCTGCTGCAGGAAAAAGGGGGTTAATAACAGGGAAATACGAACTTACACCACAGTTAATGTTAAACCTTTTATTACCCCTTATAATATTCATGAAGAAAAGTAACAATGCAATGGAAAAAAATGTAGTTTTTATTCATATGATAACTGTGTATTTTTTGCCTTCATGTGTGTTTGTGAAAAAGGCTTGATATTAAAGTCAAGGTTTTAGAAATTCAACCTTAGGACTTCATCTCTCAATCCCCCCCCCCCCATAAGGCTGTCCCATAATCAGTTCTTAAATCTGGCCACCCTGGTTACGAGTGCATTAACTCACTTTTGATTTGCACATGTGCCACTTTTTATGACATAGTAGCTATTATTTACAATGCAATGTAACAATGCAATGGAAAAAAATGTAGTTTTTATTCATATGATAACTGTGTATTTTTTGCCTTCATGTGTGTTTGTGAAAAAGGCTTGATATTAAAGTCAAGGTTTTAGAAATTCAACCTTAGGACTTCATCTCTCAATCCCCCCCCCCCCCATAAGGCTGTCCCATAATCAGTTCTTAAATCTGGCCACCCTGGTTACGAGTGCATTAACTCACTTTTGATTTGCACATGTGCCACTTTTTATGACATAGTAGCTATTATTTACAGTGAAGGAAGTATGGTTAAACTTACTTTCCATATGTTTCGTTTAACCCTTTAAGCAGTTTGCCCGTACGGTGTACGTGCTACCCGAAATTGGCCTCATCTGGTTTGCCCGTACGGCGTACGGGCATCGATATTTTCAGATTTCCTTTTCTGGTTTGCCCGAACTGTTCGGAAAATTGTAAATCTCAAAATTCACAGTAAGTGTGAGAGAAATTTTTGCATAATTTGTAAACCATTCTTTACTGCATGCAGAATGTACTTGAAAAAAGCAAATATTTCGGGGTTTTGTGACCAAAATTGTAAAATAAAAAATGTTGTAAAAGCATTGAAAACGAAAAAAAAATTAAAAAATTCTTAATATTCTTATTCTGTTAAGTATGGTACTTAACTATATGCAATAAAAAATATGCCTTTTTTGGAAGCTTTTCTGGTAAAATAATTGACCGCTTAAAGGGTTAATAATTCTAAAAGTTGGTATTAACTGGAAACTTTGTAAAATTTATGTACTTGATATTTCGTGTTCTATAAACAAGCAAACCCCAAATCTAAGTTATTTAACATAATTTATAGGAGCATTGTGTTGGTGTACGTTCTTAGATGTTTTTTGACATTTACGATCAACATTAGTTAATTAAACGTCCCACAGAAAGTTCTTTTTATCGCTAATAAGAAAAACATTAAATAGCATTAGAAAATTTGCTATTCAAAAAACACAAGGCCATTAATGTCCGCATAATAGGATTAACAAATACTATGAAAAAAGAAAAAATACCCATTTAAGCGAAAAAAAAGCATGGAGTATACGTAAAACTGAACAGTAAAAGAAAACTGAACAGACAGTTAATGTTTTCCCCAATATACACTATTTAGCGATAAATAAATGATATTGGCACTTCCCATTAACTAAAGCAAAGCATAATCAGAACGCATTTATAAATTATTTTTCCGTAAACATTCTGAACTTTCCAGGTTATGAAGTAATTTAGCCAAGAGCAGATACATGCATAAAAGGTAATTTAGTTTAGTGAAATTATTTGGCGAGTGTTATTAACGCTGACCTCTCAATTCCTATGAATTACTTTACTGTATGTTGTTTAGAGAGCTGCCAATGAGTTAGAAAGAAATTTAAGTATAGTGAATTTGACAGTACAATACAGAGACTTAAGCATCACAGCCTGAAAATATTAACTAAATTTTTGCTCCTTTCTGTGATCTTGAAGGAGCAATCGATTAAATAAGTTTTGATTCATAATATGAACAGAAAATACACCTTTTTATTACGCTTTTATTAGTTTCACATGTGGGTTTGTTTGTCAGTATGTGTGTAACTCTGAATAAAAGATAAAATTCACGTTCTTTACAAGTATGAAAGTAATACATTTAATACTACTATTAATACTGAAGGCTAAACTATATAATTACATGTTGATATTATTTAATGCTATTATTAACCCATTTATGCCCAAGTTTTTTTTTACAATTTTCTTCAGTTTTTATCTGCTTAAAACTCTTACTTGGAATGGTGTACATGCATTTTAGGCTTAAAATAGTTCGCTGTTGCCATTTTTATTAAGTTATTTAACGTCCTGTTTATCTGATAAGTTGCAGATATGTAAGCAAAATACGACCTTACTTGACTTTACTTTTGCAAAGTAACATTACAGAAGGCATCTGTGATCCATTTTAAGCAAATCATTTTTAAATAGTTTAATTTTATGAAAAATAAGTTCGACAAAAAACTTACTTTCTGTGGCTGCCCATGGTGGATCGTTGTTTGACTGATTTGTCTGAAAATAGCTGTCAACAAATAAACTCTGATGTCCAAATAGTAGCTCTAACTGGTTTTCTCAAGAAGAAAGGACTATTTAACTTGTGAAAAACAGCTTTAGAGTAAAATGATATACCCATTACTGGTTTTTGTATTCAGTAACTAACAAGCCTCCCGTTTTTAGGCTATTGGGCATAAATGGGTTAATACTAAAGGCTAAACTATAGTACATGTTGATGTTTATAAGGAGCATGTAAACTTATAATATGACATGGTTTAAAGCTTTATAGTTTGACTAGCTGTGGGGCCCGGCGTTGCACGGGCTTTAAAGTAGTGATGAAAATTTAAATAAACTACTCGCCGTCAAGGCGGTATATAATGATATATAACCGCCAAGGCAGCTCGCCTTTAAAGTAGCGAGGAAAGTTTCAGTAATGATATATAACAGCCAAGGCAGCTCGCCTTTAAAGTAGCGAGGAAAGTTTCAGCAAACTACTCGCCGCCAAGGCGGCTCGCCTTTGAAGTAGTAAGGAATCTTAAAACAAATTACTCGCCGCCAATTTGGCTCGCATTTAAAGGAGGAAGGAAAGTTTTAGCGAAACCGGTTTCAAAAAACTACTCCCCGCTAAAGCGGCTCGCTAAAAAACTTTCCCGCATAAAAAAATCAATCGCATTATTTGCACATGCTTCCTCAGGAATAAAAACAATGTCAAGTAGCACATATTTAACACTCTCTATAATAAACAAATACAATTCCCTACCAAAAACAAATATTTCCAAACCGCTCTCTTCCTGTAACATTAATTGCAAAATTCCAAACAAAAAAGTTGTTTTAATATTTAGATCGCAGCCAAAAACAGTCCCTGCTAAAAACATGAATTACAATTTAATTTGAAACACATTTTCAATATGGTACCAGAAAAAAAATATAAGCCATTAAGTATGCAGGAATTCAAGTGAAACACGGACGATCGCATTATTTGCCTTGTTGAAACGCCGTAAAATGAAATGCTTTTAGGAAACGAAATGAAGAAAAGGACACCAACAATGAATTTAAAAGATGTCGCCATAGCAACGCAATAAAACTTTAATAGTTTGATCAGGAAATAGGTTTTCGAACTCAAAGTTCAAACGCTTGTAACTTTTTTTCTAGTGGAGATAAAAGCTTGGTTCTTCGACTGTAAGTCGAATCAATTCTGGGGTTAAAAATATCGCTCTATCCAATGGCGTAAAAATCAAAACCGTGGAATATTTAGTTTATTTTTTATTGATGGTTTTAATGAACCAAGTATTGCAAGAAATCGGGTGAAGCCCTGCAAAAGGCAAGTTTAAAAATTGAATAACTCGTGCTCTGTTTAAGTTAGAGAATCGGAACAAACTGCATAGGACGGACAAAATTTTTTTGCTTCCAACGATATATAACATTAATATGTGTAAGTAATTTTTAACCCCAGTATTCGGCGATTTATGAGAAAATTGTCTTGAATTCGAATAAAAAACGAATCGCTTATCGAATCTTTTCAAACTATAGCCTAAAGTCTTTCTGGATAAATGGACTATTCAACACAAAAAGAATTTTTCAAATCGAACCAGTAGTTCCTGAGATTAGCGCGTTCAAACAAACAAACAAACAAACAAACAAACAAACTCTACAGCTTTATATATTAGTAAAGATTAACTCTAAAAGCGTATTTGTTAGTTTTTTGAACTAGAATTTAACTTAAGTTAACTTTCTAGACCTAATGTTTTCTAGACCTAAGAAAAAGCTTTTTTTTCGCTTTAAATTGCAGCAAAGTATTTGATACTTTGGATTAAATTTTGCGGTAATTTGTATGAATCATTATTTATTTCACTTTTTTGGTGGCTGCTCCGATAGGGAAGTTTTCCATTCTTTAATTTTATTTTTGCATGATAGAACAATATACATGAACATCATGGGTGATTTTTTCCCCCGATGCGAAAAGTAGTTTTTTTTTTTTTCACAATGCACAGGATTGGAAACCGTAGTCACTGTTGGCAGACGGGGGAAAGACAACTCAAAGATTTAAAATGTTTATATGTTGCCAGTTTCTATTTGTTAACAATTAATATACTTGTAATTGATTTTAGTATAAGAATTTTCTGCTTTATTCTGTTTTTGCGACTAGCAAATTTTACTTGTAAGTGTTATCTTTCCTTTTCCGTGTCTCAAAAGCTATTAAATATATTTAGATTTAAAATGCTTTATGATCAGTGAAATTCGTTCTAATGTGCGGTCGGTAATCAGGGTCGGGGTTGCTTAAATTCCTAATTTAATCAACCAACATCGTATTGCCATTTCTAAATGGCAGCACAATCCATTTGATTCGTTTTCAGTTTAATTTTTTTTTAAATGCATTGCTTTTTCGTTAGTTCTCAATTTTAAACAGGGCATGTAGTCTTTGGATATTTCCTTTCTAAAATCAGTCCAGAGTATTATTTCTAATGAGATCTTTTACCACTCAACTGTCGCATTTACATTATTCTTTGTCAGTCACTGGAAAGATACTGAGAGCTTATTTTCAGTCATGCGGAAATAAAGATCAGTTTTTTTCCTTAGTGAGAGAAAAAATAAAGAAAGAAATTTGAAGCAATTTTGCTTAATTGACAGTTTGATTACATAACAAACTGTACTTAAAAACTAGAATGCACAAAAAAAACCTTGCTGTCTATTTTTTTGTTTGTTTTACCTTAGTTGTATAAATATCATTTCGCTTTAATTCTTCTAATTATTATTATTGCTGAAGTTATTATTGATAAAAGTTATTATTTTTTCCGGAGGTAAATAAGTAAAAGGATGAGCAGAAGAAAGAAAAGTAAAAATGTAATTAATAATTATAAGCAGTAAGTGAACAGAAAAAAGAGTTTTTGACGGTAATCCTTAGATAAAGTTTTCTTTTCGCTGCAAATTATTGCTCATTCATACTGGATTTTAACAAGAGCTTTTTTTTCTCTCAAGAAAAAAAAATTAATATTCATTTATTTTTGTTTTTTCTCTTTGGAATTTTATTGGAAGATACTGGCCAAAAAAAAATCTAGGTTTGTTTGTGAAATAAAATTTATTCAATTTTTTTAATAAGAATTCTCCTTCAATAAGTTTTAATGTCATATTACTAAATAATAAATAATATATTTAAGTTTTTAATGCAGAAAAAAAGGTTGGATATATGTTTGCATAACTTTTACTCCCAGTGTCTGAATTTGATATGTCCCAGAACTCTTATTATTCTTGACTTTTTTTTACTATACATTTTTAAGAAAGTCTCTTCGCTTAGCTATTTTTTCTCTATCAAGCGTCTAATCAAAGCATTTACCGTGACAGATTGGCGCATTAGTAATAAGGTGTGCCAAATGTAGACGAATTCTAAAATTGTACAAAAATGTTCCTCTTGAATAACGACTTGAAGTAGCATCCATAGAAAACTTGGTGTAATATTTTTCCCCTCCAATATTTAACAATGAATTTTGAATCACTGAAGAAACTAGTGACTTTGTTCCTAGGAGATTTTTAGTTTTCAACAGGATCGCTTGAAGTTGAATTCATTACTTTATTTTATGAAAGTTCTGTTTTGCTTATTAAAAGTTAAGCTGCATTTATAATGTAAACATTTATGTATTTTAAATTAATAATACAGAATGGAAAAAATCTTGTAAAACTTGAATTACTCATAGAAAACTCACAGTTCAAACTTTTAAAAGTATTTTATGGTTTTAGCTCTTTTTTTTTAATTTCTACGTTCTACATAGGGACTGCATGAAGTCCTTGAATGCTAATGTGCTGTTAATGACTAAGAATAAAGTTAAATAATTAACTAATTGGTGAACAGTTGGAGACGGGGAATGGTGGTTTTATTGGAAACATAAATTTCGACATTAATGTTTCAATAAAATTGACCTTTCAAATGCGTGTGTTCTTAGGTTCAACCTTGATATTAATTTGTTAACTAAATGAATGAAACTAACCTTATAATTTGTGTTTTTTTTTGTGGCAACAATTCAAAAGCAACGGCATCATTTTCGTGACACAAATAGGTTACGGATCAAAGTTTCAAAGCCCTTGAAAAAAATGTTTCACTTCAAAAACCATCAAAAAGATGGCTTCACCTGGAGAATACTTAAATCTTTTTACAGCATCGTAAGAGAGAGAGAGAGCTTAGGGAAAAGTTCTTGAATCTTCTGGGATTAAGAAATTTTCCCTGCTCGGTTACCTTCTTTTTGAAAGAACTATTCGAATAAATTGAAAAGGTTGCCGATAAAGGGTCCCTGGGACACTCTCGTAGAACTTTTGAAGCAAAAGGAGATTTGCTGTAGCATTCCGGAATAGTTCAGTTCTCGGTTTACGAACTTTGTACAGGAATTTATGTGTAGGGCGGGCAGACCACCCACTGGTTAAACGCCTATGCACAATTTATTCGTTTGAAAATGTCCAGTGGTTTAAACAAGTACTAAGTTTAAATTAAAAATTTAAAATCACCCGACCCTGATTGCCGATCTCATATTGAAACGTTCTCCGGTCAGAAAGTATTTTAAATTTGAATATACTTAACAATTTTCGAAACGCCACGGTAAACAAGGAAAAGGAAAGAAAGTTCTTGCTAGTAAAATTTGCTAGCCGCAAAAGCAGAATAAAGAAGGAAAATTGAAAATCCTCTTAGAATCCTAATACTAAATTCTTTAATTGTTAACAAATAGACATTGGCAGCAGAGAAACATTTTAAATCATTGAGTTTCCTTACCTTGTCTTCCAGCTAGAACATTGGCTTCCAATAGCGCAAATAAAGGCAAAGCCGCATTTGTTAAAAAAACATTATAATTTGAGTTTTATATAACATGAAGTTCCAAACATATTCTATCAAAAGCAGAAAAAAAATATTTCTATTGGTATCAATGTTTTAAAATGTCCACTTCGTTTTGACTTCAAAAACTGCGAACAATATTTTAAAGGTTTTTAATTCATATCTTCCGCGATTAATATTTTGCTTTCTTTATCGGTCTATCCGTTTAGGCGCTAGGTGATACAGACAAACCGATGGGAAGAGTCTTTGTAAATATAGGCATTGTTTATGAACCCATCTTTGAAATAACATTCAGTAAACGGTTTTAAAAACGCTAAATTTTATAAAATAAACAACATATTGCAATCACGTAAATGTAGTCAGATTAAAAACAAGTGCTCTAGGATTCCAGGAAGTATTTCATATTTCACTAAAATCCAGTTTTATTATTGATGAAATATTTCTTTGAATTTGTATGAAAAATGAGCTAGGAATTAGAATAGAAAAGAACGAAATAGAATTATCGTAAAAACGCTTCGAGACGCACCGACCCATGGTACGAACTAATTTTGTGCCAAATTTTAAGAAAATCGATCGAACGGTTTTGGCGCTACGCGGGTCACAGACAGACAGACCCACCTTCAGCTTTATTATTAGTAGAGATAAAAAAAGAAGTTGATTATTATTAACCACAGAAGTAAGGTGATCAGAAACAGCCCCGGGCCATCCCACCAAATAAACTTTCTACCATTTCCTATACTGAGGTTGTTTATTTGAAAATAATGGAATTCCTATTCAAAAGCATTATTCCGAAAAAAAATAACAAGCTCTTAAAGCTCTTGAAAAAAAAAAAAAAATAAGCCCTACAAATAATTTGCAATTGAATAGTCTAACATTTTTAGGGATCTAATTTCAACATGATGCCTTTCTAAAATTGAATAAAGAAAGTTCTAAAACATTTTTATCTCTATATATAATTTTACCTTTTTCCGTGAAATGCATAAAACAACAATGTTTATCAATATCTGTTTTTCAGAGTTAAGAGATAGAGAGAGGATGTTGTGTATTAAGGAATTTTTTGAAGGCTTTCAACCAAAAACAGCTGGATTCAAAAAACATATTTTTGAATTATAATTTTAAATTATTTACTTCACAATAACTTTCAATAGCTGTTATCTATATACATAAAAGACTACTTTTGTATGTTTGTCAGGGGTAATCTTCAAAACTACTGAACCGATTTTAACCATTTTTTCACCATAGATAGCTACCATAACAGGAATCAAGATGGGCTATAATTTATTTCTAAAAAACTTAATTTAAAAAAGTTATTACGGAAAACAGTAAATTTCATATAATTTCCCCATTAAAGGATTAAATTTTCAACCCATTGTTGCAAAAATGTGTTGCCTTGCAACAACAATATTAATAGTAATTATAATGAAAGTTTTATATCAAGGCTTCTCTGGAGTAAGTATGGAATTTATTGATTTATTAGTATTTTTATAGTCATCAATAATCGTTACTAAGGCCCCTATATATACGAGCCGGCGCATCAAGATTAAGTTTGACCACTTTGGATCCAGCGCGTGTTTGTGTGTTTGAGTGGTTGTCTTTGCTGGCCAGTAATCTTGTTTTGGTAATTCTTCACTGTGAGCAATTATTAGCGGCACGTGGATTTGGCAAAGCTTAGCAATGTGCCAAAACTTTTTCCTGGTAACCCTACTCTGCAACAATGAAAATTTGAAAGTGAAAGTTAAGGAATTGGATCCAAAGTGGTGAAACTTAATCTTGATGCGTCGGCCTGTCTATATAGCGGCTCTAATCGTTACCGAGTTAAATAAAAAGAATTGATCTTGCCAACAGTTAGAAAATAGAAAGTGATTTTTAGGAAAATCACCCGGATAAAATAAAACTCCCCAAAAACAACAGTGTTGTAAAAAAATCCCCCGCCAAGAAAGCCTTAAATACTCAGCCTTAAAAAGTTATGATATCGAGTTTTCCCGCCAAGTTTGTGCCAAACTACAACTAACCTGTATGTATAGTTCTTTTAAATTGTTTTCAGTTTTGCCAGGCGGGAAGCTTTGTCTTGTGAGGTGGTTGCTTAATGAGTAAAAACTTCCCGCCTGGCAGGACTGAAAACAATTTAAAAGAACTATACATACAGGTTAGTTGTAGTTTGGCACAAACTTGGCTGGAAAACTCGATATCATAACTTTTTAAGGCTGAGTATTTAAGGTTTTCTTGGCGGGGGATTTTTTTACAACACTGTTGTTTTTGGGGAGATATCACATGTTTTTGCATTAATATTATTTCTTTGCCTGTTTTTTTTTTTTCTCTTCAAAATTTACTTTGCATGTTTTTTTTCCCTTCAACATTTTTCTTGGCGATCCGACATGTGGTTTTCTTGGCGGCATGCATTTGGCGCAAAAGTTCAAGGATCTTCTTCAGTCTAGGATAAATTTGAAATCAATCCCAATGTACCACCCGAACCGACGCAAAACAAAGCTAGTTGCTAACAATACTACGATTAAATTAAAAGTTTAAAAAAAAACCCCAACCCTTACTGCCGATCTCATATTAAAATGAACTAAATTGAAGATCCCTTTTAAAAGCCTTATGCAATAAAATCAATTACAAATATTTTATTTGTTAAAAAATAGAAACTGGCAACAGATGAAATTATAAATCATTGAGTTTTCTTTCCTCGTGGCCCAACAATGAAAACATAAATGCTCAGATGTTGAACAGAGCTAGTAGATAGAAATCGGACCAATTTTAAGCATTAATAACTCCGGGGTGCGATGACTCCGGGGGGGTAAATTTTGGGAAAATGTCCTCAATGTCTCATCGAGAATATTCATACCAAAAATCAACACTAAAGACCCTCGGGGAGAAAAGATACGGAAAATAAAAACGAGGGGGAGGGGGTGGGGGTCGAAAAACCCCCTATGCCGAGCTTTGGGACAAAATAAAAGTGGATGCAAAAGCAGAGCTCAATCCGAGTTACCGTTTAGTCTGGACCCCTGTCAAACAATTTTTAAAAAGTGCGAAAAATAGCGATTTTATAACATGTATCACCCCTCCCCCTGAGGGTCCTGGATGTTTTGCTTTAGTATGGGCCGTCAGGGGCCGCTGGAGATTGAGTATACCAAAAATGAACTCTAAGGATCTTTATGGGGCTGAGATACAGAGTGGTGAAAACCCCGGTTTGGTTACTCGCGTAAACAGTCCTAGTCGCTCTTTTGCATTTTTATTGGCGAAGTAAATTTCTTGGCGGCTTGTGTTTGGTTTTCTTGGCGGGGCGGGACGCTCCCGCGTCCCGTGATATCAAATTTCCAAAAAAGCGGAAAAGTTGCCGTATGGTTATTGTTAGTATGTGTGTGAACTTGTCGATTTGAGTTAATATTTTCAGTTACGTCTGGAGTGCAAGTCCCAGGTTTGACCAATCAGTTTCTTAACCAAAGGGTTACAACTGATATTAAAATAATTCTCGTGAGCCAGAAAATTTAAGTACAATTTTTGAAATATTTAGAAGCGCTCTGGATAGTACGGGAAGTAACGAAAAAAAGTAAGAAAATGACAAACAAAAACAGTTTCTTTTATTACTTGATGATTATTTAATGAATGCAAAGTCTTCTGGAAGGCATTTTCCTAAACATTAAACTTTAGAATTAGCAACATTAAGATGAAACGTAGTTTTCGATTTGTATTTCTGAACAAAATTACGGGTCATACGGTTCAGCTCGTGGGCCACATTTGGCCTTAGGGGCGTAGATTTTCACCTCTGATTAATTTGAAGCACTTAGAAGCAAAAGAGTAAAATGTTCACAGTAACTTTTTTTGAGTTAGTAACCTTTTCAATACGCTTTTACTAGTTTCACATGTGGGATTGTTTGTTTGTTTATTTGTTTGTATGTAACTCTAAATCACTCTATATAAAGATGACGGGCTCTGTTTGTTTGTATGTATGTATGTTTGTAACCGACGGCCAGAAGCCCCCACAGCACCTAAAGACATGTCGAACGTATCCCCGTGAAATGCACTTCGAAGGCCGAATTTTAAATTTCGAATTAGTTATTTTTAAATTAATTAATTAGTCTCATTTTTGGTGTATCTGCAATAATTGAGGGGGAAAACCTTCCCCACCCCAAAACATTATATATCACTGGAAAGGATTTTTTTTCTGAAAAAGAGAAGTTTTAGCACATTTCTCTCCATTAATTAGAACAGGAGATATTAATTAATAAAATTTAGTTAATATTCAAAGCTGAATTCTATACGCAAAACTGAAACACTAGATCCATTTTCCAGACAAACTGCTCTTTCGTCTCTGAAGTTACATCGTGGTTTAAATTTGCGTATAGAGTTAAGCCTTGAAAAGTGACTAAATTTGAAAAATTAATATCGTCGGCAGCATGCTAAAATTACGAATGTAAAAATTGGCACTTTTCAGGAGAGCCAAAACACTGAATATAATTTTTTCCCACCTGACGCCTTTGGTTATCATTTTAATTTTAAGTATTTGCAAAATTCAAGCTTGAAAAACGAACTTGGTAAACGCGATTTTTCACATTCGTTATTTTAGCATGATGCGGACGATATCTCCGGTTACTTACTTAATATCTTTTTGATTTATTTGGCGCATTGTGATTTAAACTTTAACACGAACTTTTAATGGAATTTAAAACGTTGCGGAGCACATTTTTATCAATACGAAAGATGTTATGGGGTGAAATTTTTGCACGGAAAGCAGGACAAGGGGTCATTGTTATAAGCTGTTTAAATCTCAGGCTAACCTACAAATTCAGAAAAATTACCATTTCATTTCATTTCATTTGGCGCCAAAGGCGCGGGAGCAGGGCCTGATTACTGAATAGGCCAACTAGGCCGCGGTCTAGGGCCCCCACAGTTTAGTGGCCCCCAAATGGCTAAAATTGCTGTAGTCATGCCCAAATTTGTTTTATCCAATGCCTAAAATTGTAAAGCCTCAGTACAGTGGGCCCAAAAAAGTATTTGGGCTAGGGCCCCGTGATATCTTAATCGGGCCCTGCGCGGGAGAGGTTGATGAGAATAGATGCAGAGTCCCTGTTCTCCAGTACTTAAATTACTATTATAGCAGAGTAGTGGGAACTTAGAATAGTTTATCGGAAGAGGCGGTAAAGAACAAGAGAGCAGATAGTTTTAAGAGGGCCATTGATCTTCATTGGAGTCCATAATTTGACTAGGACCAGCCCAGTTGGGCCCAGAGCCTGTTGCTGGTCGTCGCATTTGTATTTGTATTTAAATTAAAGAATATAATCATTTTACTTCAAAGGGTTGGAGTAAATTTAAATTTATTCAGTTGACTTCCTTTACATTTATTGCACGGGCATATAGCCGTGCGGGTACTGCCAGTAAAAAATAAAATTCATATTATTTGCAAATACAAAAGTATTATATTTAATACTAGTTATAATAATAAATTCTAAATTACACTGGCGGAAAAAAAATCCCAACACCACGAAAGACTTGTATTAGAGAAACGAAATTTGGTAGGCGTATTTATACAACTGAAAGATGACATCGATTAAAATTTCGCGCTCCGCGCGTAAGTGTGGTGCAGCTGGCGTCACTCAGAACATGCAAATAAGGCTTGATTTAAAAGCGTGTTGTGAAGCTCGTGAGTATTATTTTTCCATGAAATTTGACGAATTGCTTTCATGTTAGCCGGAAATGCCTTTAAGAAGACGAAGAAGCCATTTTCAGCAGCTCCCCGAGTTTAAACGAGGTCGTACAATTTGGCTACGAAAAGGTGGATTTTCATTTCGCGATATTGCAGAAAGACTTGGGAGGGAATGTTTCCACCATGCATGATTATTGGAAGCTATGGTCAAGAGATGGTACTACCGCAATAAGATGGAGTTCTGAGCTGCCACGTGGCACGACTGAGAAGGAAGATCGCCGAATCTTGCGTACGGCTGCGGCGCATCGTACTGCATCTGCGGCTGATATTCGAGCTGCAGTTTGTACCGTCGTGACCCAAGGAACGGTAAGAAACTGTTTACTTCAAGGACAGCTCCGAGCCAGTTAGCATGTAACCGGTATTCCATTGACTGCAACCATTGCCGTTTCCAACGGCAGTGGTGCCAAGACAGAGCTCACTGGAGCTCGTAGTGGAGATCTGTCGTAATTTCTGATAAAACCAGGTTCTGCCTTAGTGCCAGTGGTGGCTGTATATTGATCAGAAGGAGGCCAGGGGACCGCCTGCCTCCAAACGGTCTACAGCCAAGACACACGGGACCCACACCTAGAGTCATGCTATCTGGAACAATTTCCTACGACAGCAGGGGCACTCTTGTGGTTATCCCAAACTCACTGACTGAAAATTTGTCGTCAGTCTGGTAATTTATCCAGTAGTACAGCCATTCATAAGTAGCATTCAAGGGGGAGTTTTCCAACAGGATAACGCTCGCCCTCACATCGCCGCTGTAATGCAATGTGCTCTTCAGAGTGCTGACATGTTACCATGACCTGCAAAATCACCAGGTCTGTCTCCAACTGATAACGTATGGGATATCATTGGACGGCACCTCGAGCTTCATCCACAGTCAACAATGACGGTCCCAGTGTTGACCCAACAAGTGCAACAAGCATGGCACTCCATACCACAAAGTGACATTCGGCACCTGTATGACATAATGCTTGCACGCTTTCAGGCTTGACTTCAAAATTCAGGAGGTTACACCCTCTATTAAATTAACATAATTTCACATTTGCACAGCATTTTCTTGAGCTTAAATTAACCAGTGATCTTGTACATTTAATCAATTAAACATGTTAACTAGACAATTGCATTACCCAAATTTCATTACTCTACTGTAATTTTTTCTTGGTGTTGGGATTTTTTTTCCGCCAGTGTATATTACATGTTCTCTAAGACGTATTTTTTAGTTTTTTGAAACTATAATTTAAGTTATTTACTTTGGAACCGTTTTTGCTTGGCAGCGTTTTTTTGTTTTGGCAATTTATATTTTGAATTGGTAACCTTTTGTATCTTTGGCAACTAACTTTTTTGCGTAACCATTTTTGGCTTTTACAATAGAATTGAGTTATGTAAGCAACGCAACTTAATATTTGAAACAATGAGCTCATGAAGTGCTAATATAAAACAACATATTTTAAACTTCACATATTTTCATATGGTTAATTCATCAAAAATAAGAATGTTTTCTTCGAGCAGAAATTCAAACTGACTTAAGGGGGTCTAGTCTCTGCCCACACGTAAATTTACGTACGTTAATCATGCCGTCAACGTACGCACGCATCGTAACGAACACTAATAACGTATGCTGATAATCGTACGTGCGGTAACTGCGTAGTCTCTGCCCAAATATTCCGAACGTACGTTAACATTCGGCGTGTTTATGAACGTACTGAAAAATATTAAGCCACGCCTTTATTCCGATCCAAATCAGCCAATCGAAAATTAGCGTTACAATAGGCGCGTATCGTAATCGTTGACTTGGCAATGCTCGGCAGACAACGCTTTTACTTTTGTTTTCCATTGTTTGCATACACACAAACCTAAAACTATTACTTATAAGAAAAGACAATGGGTGTCACTAAAAAATCATTGACAGATACTGGAATTTAGATAAATAACAGCGGGAGTGTATTTTGAATAGTCAAAACAATTGATTTTATGATTTATAAATTGTTGTTGTTAACATATATACAGATTAAAGCGTATTGACTGTATGACATATCATAGAATATTGCATCTATCACAATTTAAAGCATGATGGTCATTTGACAGCAGCCGAATTGAGTTTTATAAATCGGGTCTTCTTATTTTCAAAGGCAACAAAATTATGTAAAAACAGGAAGATATTGCAGCTTCACAAAAAAAATAATACTGTTCCTAAATTTGCTGACTTGTCATTTCGAGCTCGCCGAATGAGGAAAACTCTCATGACCTCCCTTCGGGGCTCTTGAATTTGTACAACACTATAATATTTTTCAGAATCTAATTTAAAATATTTTTGTGCTGGAAATGGAATTAAAAACAAGTACTACAGGCCCTAATTAACACAATTGCCAGGACCTGATAAAGGCACAGGCCATCTAGGCCTGGGACTGGGGCCTCATCTTCCTAAGAGGCCCCTAATTTTATAAAAACTGATGCACAGCATTGAAGAATTATGTATTTTTAAGAAAAAAATAATGATTCATAAATTAAAAAAATAGCTTTAAAACTCTTGAGCTAAAATGGATATAAAAAACAGTATCAGGGCTAGACATAATGCATACAGTGCAACTGCATAGAGCCTTGCAGAGCTCCATACAATGATCCCCAAAAATTGCCCCCCTCAGGGGTGCCCACAGGGAGGATTATGGCGCAAGTTGCGCCAACAAAATTTTAGGGGGGATTTTTAAAAACTGATTTATTTATTTAAATTATTTATTTAAATTATTTATTAATTTAGTTTTTTTATTTAAATTATTTTTTTTCGTGTGTGTGTGTGAGTGTGCTTGGAATGTGGTGAAAGAAAAAAAAAGCGATTATATCCTGCGCATAATTTGTATTTTTAAAAAGTTAATACATGAAAAAATAATATTTATTTACTTTTTAAATTATAACTAATATTAGGAAAAAGAAATAAAAAAGAGGAAAAAAAATAAAAAACACAAGAGGGTTGTGAAATTTTTTTTTTGGGGGGGGGGATTCGCGCCATTGAGCTTAGGGGGGATGGGTAAGTACTTTCTTCATTAGTTTGCAAACAAAACATCATTTTTAATGCTTTACGTCCATTAATAGAGTATTATTTAATTATCCCCCCTTGTATCGCAGTGGCGATACAAGAGGGACAGGGGGCTGACCCCCTTGTATCGCCACTGCGAAAAAGATTTTTTTTAGTGACTTGAAAAGGCAGAGCACAGAAGGGGGCCTCTAAAGTATTGTCGGCCTTGGGCCTAAATTTTTTATTGACAGTGTCATTTATTTATTTATTTATTTTGTGAGAAAATCTTTCCTCGAAATATTGTCGTTACATCTCCATATATTATTTCTCTAAGCCGAATCCTATACCCGGTCGAAACTCGCTCATTTCTTTATCGAATTGCAAGAAAATTTATGATTTTGAAGCTTATCCCGCGGGCTATTGACGAAAATTAGACCCACCCTCTAAAAAGTGTCGGTTCGTTTTTTATTCGAACTTCAATTTTTGGGCACAAAATAGACTCTATCTAGCGAAATAATTGTCGTATCGTCTCCATTTTGATTTCATTCGAAAGATTAAAAAAAAATGCGTTCTTTAGAACGTTTCTCCGCTAGCGCCGCGTAACGAGAATCTCGAAAATCCACGTTTAAGCGACTTATAAGTGATTGAAGCTTTTTTGCTCAACTGTTAAAATTGTTGTTCAAATCAATTTTAAATGCGACATTTCAAGCCAAGGCTTAGCTCGGTAAACCTTAATTGTAATTTTTATTGTTTCAAAATACTATGGTAGTTTTGCGATAACGTTAGTATTTAGTTTAGTAGTAGCCTTGGGTATTTGATTTTAATATAGGGTATCACTTTTGTAGTAGTTGTAAAAGTGAACGTGTCTTTGATCTTTTTGAAAAGTTGTCAGAACGACGGCAGTAGATGGCGATGTTGTGCAAATGAAGCCAATAAAAATTGTCGTATTAAATTTTAAGTTTAGAGTTTTTTTTTTTTTTTTTTTTTTTTTGCGGAATTCCGCACGGGTCACCTAGTATCAAATTAAAGCGCATATAATTGTCATTAAAATGAGCTAATGTGCAACTCTGTACCTCTCATAGAACTTGAGTTATAATATTTTTCAACGCTGCCAGCAAGAAACGAACATGTTTATTAACGAATTTCGGAAATTAATTACTGATTAATTATGAATAATAGATTTTTTAATATAAAAAATAGACGTGAGGCTGCCCTGGACTTTTGAAACTGCCCCCCCCCCTTGAGGTGTTGAATTTCAGAGTTGTAAAAAAAAAAAAAAACTTTTTTATTTACTTGACATAAAATGCATTTTCAAGGTAAACCGTGCAAAGCCCGGCCACACAGCGTTATTAACAAAGAACAGTATTTAATTCAATTAATTGATGTAATTCTCGCGGCCGATCCGCCCTGCTGTCTATAAAAAAAGTCTTCATTTTGCATGAAAAAAATGCCCCCCCCCCCCCAATCGTGCCGCCCTGGTCTATAGCCCATTAAGCTCATACGTAAATACGGCACTGTTCAAGGGTAGGATTCCCGAAAGTTACATGAAAATCCGAAACGGCCAGGTCGAGATTTCTTTCGTTTTTTGGTTGATTTAATATGGTTGAATAAGGGCGATTCTCTGTAAACTCGTCATTTTTCACACGAAATCTGTCCGGGCACGGTTTTTTGAAATGTTCGTATAATTATAATACTATTGCTCAGAAAATGAATCTATTACTTTAGTTTGAAAGAGGGCCAATTGAAGTTTGTGTTTTTCTGATAAATCATGATAGGGGGTAAGTCCCCCGCCTAGTATAACTAGGCAGGGGACTGTGCCAGGTGACTGTGTTTTTGCTCTTTGTTGCGTAATATCTGCAAAACTATTGGAACATAATTAGTTACGAGACTACCTATAAATTGAGGCACAAATCGTGGACATAATAACTAATATATTTTATAATTAAATTAATTGACATTAATGAAATCACTTCCCAGAGGACTGTTTTCGCAACGATCACGATGCATACTTTCAGCACAAATGTGGCTCTCAAACTAAGCAAAGTAGCGTTTAAACACCGTTCTCGGCTATTTCAGCAAATTCACACTGATTACTTTAAACTTCATGCCAAAAAGAATTTGCAAAAGTTATAGATTTTTCGTATTACAGCTTTGAATTTGTTGCAGGGGACTGTTTGAAAAAACTCCGGACAGAATTTACATGACAATTTTAAGTTTTAGAAATACGTAATTATACCTTATTTCATAAGAAAAATATACCTTCATTATTCTATTTTTAGATATTAATTGCCAAATTTATGTAGTGTTAATAGGTTTTTTGAAATACTATCTTTAACAGTCAAACTATGGGATTGGGACAGCCAGGGGACTGTGTTTTTGGCGCTTAGATAATTTCTAGAAAAAAAAATTAAATTGTTATCACTCCAAATACAATTGGGCCACAAAGTATTGATGCTTTACTTGTATTAAGAGCGATAATTACTTTATTACACTTTATTATTTTTAAAATACTCAGTCCGGACAGCCAATTACCAGTTTACAGAGAATCGCCCATAAAAGGAATCTGTGCGAAAAAAAATAAACAGCAATTTTCATAAGGCGCGAACAAGATTTGCTACTACTCTATAAATGAACGCAAAGCAATAAAAATGATGTTTTGTTTGCAAAATAATCAAGAAAGTACTTACCCGCAAGTGAGCTGGTAGTCCTCCGGCGGGAAAACTATCTTTAATATCTTCCGTGAGGTCAATCGCTAAATTTTTTGTTAACCTGAAAATGTTAAGAAATCTGCGATCTGAAAGCTCGAAAGCATTAAATTGGTCTTTAAACACCATTTCTTTCTATCGTTTCCAATCTTTGCAGGGCATTACTTGCAGAAACTGAGGAGCATTGCCTGGGAGACCCAGAAAATTCGAATCCTAGAGACCCTGGCCAGTGGCCAGTTTTGTCCATGCGTGATTGGAGTTGGTTGTGACAGTGGCGTAGGGAGCCAGAGTCCCCTACTTACCGTTCCTTGCAGCCTCATCGAAGCAGTTTGGAACAAATGGAACCCGATAGTGTTTTACATAACATTTAAGCATGCGTTAAGGACAAAGACTTTCTTTGCACAATGTGCGTACAAATTTAAAGAACTCTGTGGACAACCAAAGTACATTAAGTGGTGTTTTCATATGACTGATATGTACATTCAGTCGTGAAATTCGATAATATTATAAAATAAAATTTAAAATAATTTGTATTGTTATTGGTTATTATATTGGATGTTGGGTATTTTCTTTTTCTAACAAATGTTTAATATTTTACTTGGCACTTTTAAACTGCTTCAATTGAAATTGCTAATGATTTTATCAGTATTGAATAGTAAAGTTTATATTGGTAAATTATGCCTTAATGTATCAAATAAATATAGTTTCACATTTTGATTATTTAAATAATAATTGAACACTATTAATATAATTCACATAATTTTTATAATGAAAATATTGTAGTTCAAAAGCAAATACAAAAATATCATAATATTTTCAAAATAAATATGGGATATATACTGTGATATTTATCCTGATATATATCGATTGATATATATATATCGGGGGAACCCTGATGAAAGCGAGGGTGAGATATCGTATATTTTACTATTGACTTCATTCATGATTAGTGAAAAAGATGAGACAAGTGCATTGCAAACAATAAATCGTGTCGAACACAAATTCTGATCCACGTCACCCACGCACCTGAAAAAAGTATCTTAGGCACTAGTTCTTTCAGAACAAGAATATTTTTGAATCCATATTACACTGAAATTTATCATCAGCTGAGAAATTATGTCTGGAGACATTTTTTTTTTTTTTCTGGTCCTAAATATTTTATTTTTAGGCTCCGGTAATAGATACTATTTTGGAAAAAAAAAAGGCTAGAATTAGGGTTAGTGCAGGTAATTTTGAAAAAGATATTTTATATACATTACTAGCTGCCAGGGCAGCTAGATTAGCTTTCTGCGGCATATTGATGCATAATGTCCCCCCGCCACCCAACTCTTACCTCATTCTGATGTGATATTATTTGATATAATTCAATTTTCATAAGATTTTAAGACATACTACGTACGTGGCCCACTAATGCCCAAGAAGCAAGCAATGCCCGAGAAGCGTGGCCCGGCATTGCACGGGCGCTTCTCGCCTTTAAAGTAGTAAAGAATGTTTCAAAAAAAAATACTCGCCGCCAAGGCGGCTCGTTAACAGGCGCTTCACGCCTTCACTTTTTTCCTGCATCAAAAAAGTTATTCGAATTAATGAGATGCTTCGCGCATTCAAAATGGTGAGGAAAGTTACAGCAAGTTCTGCTCGCTCAAGGGAAAGAAGCAGACATAGATACTCAGTTTTTGATATCAGTAGATGGCTTTTCAACAAATGAATGTTTCAAAATATTACAAGTAGCTAGCGATAAAAATTCTACGTAAGTCGCCCGCTTATGAGTTTCGTGTTTGATTTAGTTAAGCCTTCATTCAAAATTCTCATTATCATTGTTATTACTGTTTCATAGCTACTAAGTTTTGCAATGCAACAATGGATTTCATAATTAATCATTTATTAGGCTTAATTGCTTTAAATTTTACTACTTATTAATTGATATCTTTGCTAATTAAAATCGTATAATTATATGAATTGAAACTAATGAAGCCTGAAAAATTACCTATCTATCGGTACCTGGTTCGACTTTCAGTTCATTGGCATTCAGGAGAAAGAAGCGTGACATAGATAGATAGAAAGAAAGATACTCAGTTTTTAATATAAGTAGATTTTTGATTAGCTCTTGTATATAAAATTAATATTTTGCATTACATATTATAATTTATAATTAATATATTAACTAGGTGACCCGTGAGGAATTCCGCACAAAAAAAAAACTCTAAACTTAAAATTTAATACGACAATTTTTATTTGCTTCATTATCTGCCCGAAGTTGCAGCGCAGTGTCGAAATCTATAAAGAAAAGTCCAGCGTAAGTTGGTGTAGTCCCTGCCGGAGGTTGCAAGTTCTCGATCATATGGTACACTTGACCATGTAGTTTAAAACAATACGGACCTCTGCCAGGAATGCTAACTGAGTCCACTTTGACTGAAGCGAAGGCCAAAGCATTGTTGACTTGTCTAATATTGTCTAGGTAGTAGACACCGTCCTGTTAGTCTGCCTGTTGGTACCCTGTTCCTTGGCATTGTAAAATCTTGTACGTTTGCACAACATCGCCATCAACTGCCGTCGTTCTGACAACTTTTCAAAGAGATCAAAGACACGTTTACTTTTACAACTACTACAAAAGTGAGACCCTATATTAAAATCAAATACCCAAGGCTACTACTAAACTAAATACTAACGTTATCGCAAAACTACCACAGTATTTTGAAACAATAAAAGTTACAATTAAGGTTTACCGAGCTAAGCCTTGGCTTGAAATGTCGCATTTAAAATTGATTTGAACAACAATGATAACGATTTTAACAGTTGAGCAAAAAATTTAACTTTTTCAAACTTCAATCGCTTATAAGTCGCTTAAACGTGGATTTTCGAGATTCTCGTTACGCGGCGCTAGCGGAGAAACGTTCTAAAGAACGCATTTTTTTTAATCTTTCGAATGAAATCAAAATGGAGACGATACGACAATTATTTCGTTAGATAGAGTCACATTTGTGCCCAAAAATTGAAGTTCGAATAAAAAACGAACCGACACTTTTTAGAGGGTGGGTCTAATTTTCATCAATAGCCCGCGGGATAAGCTTCAAAATCATAAATTTTCATGCAATTCGATAAAGAAATGAGCGAGTTTCGACCGGGTATAGGATTCGGCTTAGAGAAATAATCTATGGAGATTTTAAGAACATATAATTTTGTTGTGTAGATGTAAAATTAATTGACTCAAATTTAAATGAAGGGGGGGGAGGGAATACTACCAGCAATTTTCCGGAAAATGAAATGCATAAGTTTAAAATTTTTTGCATCATTTTGGTTTAATAATAAATTAGTTGTACTCCCCAGCATTATTGGGTGCACATCTAAATGGGCCATTCCATGAAAAAGTAGCAATGTTGTCCTTCTGTGATATCTCATATAATTCAATAAAAAGTGACAATTTTGCATGTTTATAATTTTTTAAGCAATTGTTTTTTCATTACCCATTTAAATGATTACTATTACATGAAACATACACGTTATTACGTGCTGCTTGTTGGCGATTTTTCTGTGGAATAGCCCTAATATTCAATTTTATCTTTTATATTATTCTCAGAAAATTAAATATTAAAAAAGATAGTATAGTGGAATTTGAGTAAAGTATGGGAACATGAAAAACAGAAAAAAAGAGCAATGAAAAAAAATAGGAACGAAAAACAACACAGCGGAAAAAAAAAGTTCAGCAAAACCCCAGAAAAATGACAAACTAAGAAACAAGAATTGCAATTTTCGACAATAAGAAACTGAACTTCTATAAAATCACGAAAAAATTAAAAACTAAAACTGATTATCTCCAACCACTCAAATGGTGTATAAGTAGAAATTTTACGAGAGAAAATTCAATTTTTTTGAGCATTAAGACAAAGTTATTTGAAGTTTTAATTATTGATTGTACCCATGACCATCGTCTAGAAAATCCTCTGCATTTTACAATAAAAAGTGTTGGCACTGTGGCTGTGGCACGATATGCCTTTTCTGAAGATTTTAACAAGACTCATAAGAATTCTATGAAAGAAAATATCCATTTGTAGGAGATTGAAGTTTATGACAATTGAATCGTTTGTTGCAGAAACCTGTGAACTGATTCCCCCCCCCCCAAAAATGATATTATTAAAGGTTATGAATGGCCAATTTTAGGCACACCGTCGGATGCAAAAACATAAGCCTTCATATGTGATGTGTGTGAACAACTTTTCTTTAAAAAAATTTATTTCATTGCAGAAACTTGTTAAGTGCAAAATTTTTAACAATTTTTCGCAAAAAAAAAAAAAAAAAAACAATTGGAAAATTGATTCCAACCGTAGGGTGACGGGACCAGTTACAGACATGCTTGAGACATCCACTAGGACCAGTTACAGACATGCTTAAGAAATGGCTCCTGAAATTGACTCTAATAACATTAGATGGATTCATGAGTCACAGAAATATCAGTTTTACCTGCTTAAAAAGCTTAGTTTTTAAATCCAAGCTTATGCCTGTCTGTAACTGGTTCCGTCGCCTTCACAATGACAACTTACCATCCTTAGGAATGACGTGCCATTTTCACAAGCTTTCACTGATTGCTGCATTGTCGTTGTTACTCGCTTA
This sequence comes from Uloborus plumipes, assembly GCA_038373865.1. Lineage (NCBI taxonomy): Eukaryota > Metazoa > Arthropoda > Arachnida > Araneae > Uloboridae > Uloborus > Uloborus plumipes. Next base: position 9,293 of record JAXGGA010005367.1, on the reverse strand, counting down.
TTATAGCTACAGGACTCAATTTGAACAACTTTAACCGTTTCTTAAAAATCTAAAACAATGTGCGAAATCATCTCTGTGAAATAAATATGAAACCTGTTTCGGATTCGTCAGTTTGTGGTTTTGCTAAATGTAGCGTGTCAGCATTGCATTTGCGACTATATGTTCCCACGTAATTCTTGCTTGCCATCGTGTTCGGGCCGTGGTGTCCCGATCGGTAAGGCATCGGACTCGTCTCCGGAGGGACCCGGGTTTGATCCCAGCCGATCAAAGACCCACCGTCTTGATTAATGGTGGCTGGGAGGCGTTAAAAATGTCGTGGTCACAAAGTCCTCCAAGTGAAACGATACCTCTGGGGGTGCTGGGCCTAGGGTTTGCTCGACCCTAAGTTCTGGTTTAAAATTAAGAACAGAGCGCTCTTCAGGGCCCTATCCCGGTTAAACCACGAAGCTGTGGTAGGTACGGGGGACCCTGGAGTGTGAAATGAAATGTCGTCAGGTCTGGCTATATAAGGACCCAGACGAACAACCCATTGCGGCAATGTTCTGTCAGAAAGTCTAGAACAGCATTTCAAGAATGTGCAGTAGAGTGTATCAAAAAACAGTCACACGATGCTAAATGTTTATTAGAAGACTCAAATGAGATGAGGGAGTAAGGTGCCTAAGTAGACACAGACGAGGTACTCATTTCCTTTTCCTAGAACTGCATTTTTCTGTTTGATTAAAAAAAAAGAAACATCTTTTAGCAGTGTATAAAGCAGTCAGTAACCGCCCCTAAGCAAGGGCTAAGCCTCGGCTTTTGGCTCTCTTTGCTATATAAGAGGATTTTTGCCTCCAACTCGAATACTTTCCTATTCCATGCGGATGAGAGCAGAATAAGCTCGAAACAGCTGTCCATGGATCGAAATGGTCGAGTTGGCGGTGTATTGCATGTTTCTGCCTTAGCCCTTGCTTAGGGGAGGTTACTCACTGCTTTATACCTTGCGCTCTGCCAGAAAAATTTACCAGTTGTACCGCACCAAGTGCGGTCGCTCGCTGGTATTTTAATTTTACATTAGCTACCAGTTTTTTTTTTTTTTTTTTTGGCTCTCTTTGCTATATAAGAGGATTTCTGTCTCAACTCGACTACTTTCGTATTCCATGCTGATGAGAGCATAATAAGCTCGAAACAGCTGTCCATGGAGCGAAATGGTCGAGTTGGCGGTGTATTGCATCCTTTAGGGGGCTAAAGGTTTTTTTTTTTTTTTATGCATCCTCCGGCTTCACCCCGGGTTGGAGCGGGAGGCGGATAAATGGGGATTTAAGATCGGTTGACCGGTTTTTGGAAGATCGCGGATTCTCCTTTACGTTCCCATCATTCAATGCGCCATCATTTCATATGGTTCGTTTTTTCGCGCGCATGATTAAATAAAAATATAAAAACAATCCCTAACATGCAAAAAAAAAAAAATTAAATCGCACACCGATCGGCGATTAACAAGTGTTAAGTAATCACACGAGGGGAAACACGTGACCACGCACGGAATGTATTGTGGGGGAAAATCCGACAATAATTGTCCTCTTGTTGGAGAAGAAAATTTAACCCTTCACTGCACGATTTTTTATATTTTCATGAAAAAAATCATTTGTTACCTTTTAAATAGCCCTGAGTTCGGGAAAAATGAAGAAAAAAATTAATCTTAAAAATGTGCACCAAAAATGATGTTTTAATTGTTTGTTCTATATATGGCACAAAGCACATAGCATATGCTTTGTATACCGATAAGTGTAATAATCTACAATGTGTTTTGTGCCATAAGTGGTATAAACAAATTTTCCACTAAGTGTATGTAAACAATTTTAGAACAAAGGAAATAATGACTAAGCACACTTCTAACGGAAATGCAGACACTCTTTCTTTCAAAAGCAAGAACTGTAATACCTAGACTAGTGCAACTAACTAGTGCATAAAAATCACACTAAACTGTTATAGCAATGTTCCAGAAGGGGCACAAAGCTCAGTTTAACTGCATTTAAAAATCAAAGGAATATATGAGGGTTTATTTGGTTTGTGCCAGATTTGGCACACCGTGCAGTGAAGGGTTAACGGGTTGGATGCAGAAAACGGCCTTATTCCGCGAAGCCGGGTTAATCCCGGGTTGAATCCTGCTGCAAAAATGGGGCCTTAGAGACAAAATGGAAATGGATGGAATCAACGTTGCAAATGAACAGTCCCGATGAAACTAGAAAATATATATGTTTTATTCGTTCAGAGGGCGACAAGTACAGCTATATCTCCCCAAAAACAACAGTGTTGTAAAAAAATCCCCTGCCAAGAAAACCTTAAATACTCAGCCTTAAAAAGTTATGATATCGAGTTTTCCCGCCAAGTTTGTGCCAAACTACAACTGACCTGTATGTATTGTTCTTTTAAACTGTTTTCAGTCCTGCCAGGCGGGACGCTTTGTCTTGTGAGGTGGTTGCTTAATGAGTAAAAACTTCCCGCCTGGCAGGACTGAAAACAATTTAAAAGAACAATACATACAGGTTAGTTGTAGTTTGGCACAAACTTGGCGGGAAAACTCGATATCATAACTTTTTAAGGCTGAGTATTTAAGGTTTTCTTGGCGGGGGATTTTTTTACAACACTGTTGTTTTTGGGGAGATATCACATGTTTTTGCAATAATGTTATTTATTTGCCTGTTTTTTTTTTCTCTTCAAAATTTACTTTGCATGTTTTTTTCCCTTCAACATTTTTCTTGGCGGTCCGACATATGTGGTTTTCTTGGCGGCATGCATTTGGTGCAAAAGTTCAAGGATCTTCTTCAGTCTAGGATAAATTTGAAATCAATCACAATGTACCACCCGAACCGACGCAAAACAAAGCTAGTTGCTAACAATACTACGATTGAATTAAAAGTTAAAAAAAAAAAAAAAAACCCCAACCCTTACTGCCGATCTCATATTAAAATGAACTAAATTGAAGATCCCTTTTAAAAGCCTTATGCAATAAAATCAATTACAAATATTTTATTTGTTAACAAATAGAAACTGGCAACAGATGAAATTATAAATCATTGAGTTTTCTTTCCTCGTCGCCCAACAATGGCAACATAAATGCTCAGATGTTGAACAGAGCTAGTAGATAGAAATCGGACCAATTTTAAGCATTAATAACTCCGGGGTGCGATGACCCCGGGGGCTAAATTTTGGGAAAACGTCCTCAATATCTCATCGAGAATATTCATACCAAAAATCAACACTAAAGACCCCGGGGAGAAAAGATACGGAAAATAAAAACGAGGAGGGAGGGGGTGGGCGTCGAAAAACCCCCTCCCCCCTCCCCCTAATAAACAAAATAAATGTGGGTGCAAAAGCAGAGCTCAATCCGAGTTACCGTTTAGTCTGGACCCCTGTCAAACAATTTTTAAAAAGTGCGAAAAAAAGCGATTTTTTAACCTTTATCACCCCCCCCCCAGAGGGTCCTGGATGTTTTGCTTTAGTATGTGCCGTCAGGGGCCGCTGGAGATTGAGTATACCAAAAAAGAACTCTAGGAATTTTTATGGGGCTGAGATACAGAGGGGGGAAAACCCCGGTTTGGTTACTCGCGTAATCAGTCCTTAGTCGCTCTTTTACATTTTTCTTGGCGACGGAAATTTCTTGGCGGCTTGTATTTAGTTTTCTTGGCGTGGCGGCTCCCGCGTCCCGTGATGGATCCGAACTCGGCCATCCACTTCTCGTACTTGTCCAGGTCCTCGCGGCTCACGGACTTGTTGATCTTCTGGACGGCCTCGCGGAAGTCCTCGGGGCTGATGGGCAGCTCGAGCTCCTCCTTGGGCAGCCCGCGAATCTCCTCGGGCGTCAGGCCCCGCGATCTTGCGCCGCATGGCCATCATCGAGGCGTTCCTGCCGTGGGGAAGAGACAACGTCATTCTATTGGCCATTCAGACAAATCGACTAAATTTTCAATCGATGGATGAGTTAACTAAAGTAATCCGACTCGCATTTAGTTCAGATTACTTAATTACAAAATTAAATACAGGGTTATTCTAAATGATGGACCCCTTTTTAAAAATTCATATATATTAAAGTACAAATCCGAAATGAACAATCTTTATTGCAATGGAAAGATTAAATTTCAAATTTTTTTTAGTGCAAAATTTTTTTCTGAAGCTGCAAAAAGAGGGCGCACCAGTAGAGTTTGCACCGGATTAGATTATAATTTGATTTACTGGCGCAGCTGAGGAAAATGACGACCGCGTGAACCAAAAGGTTTTCTGCGTTCTTCAGTTTGTAAAAACTGCGTCACAAATTTTAGTGCAGCGGCATTTCGTGCCAAATTTGGAATTAAAGCCCCAACTAAAAAAAGCATAGGCCGTTGGTTTAAGAAGTTTCAAAAGACTGGTAGTGTTTGTAAAAGGAAAAGATCCTTCGCCGTGTGTGGGACGAATTCGGTTACCGCACTCATGTTTGCCGCACAGCACGCGGTGGACACATTGAACATTTATGATTATATATGAAAAAAATTTTCAAATCTCCTCTTTCCGTTGATGAAAAGAATGTTAATTTTCGTTGAAAACTTTAATAAATATGAATTTTTAAAAAGGGGTCCATCATTTAGAATAACCCTGTAGTTTTGTAGAGATCACCAATGTATCGGCATGCTGCCTTGTGAATGTTCAGTAGAGGGACGCACAGCGAACAACTTAAAAACATTTATTAACGTATGTATAGAATGAAAATTAAAAAGTGTAACACTGGCGTCTTACCGCAGCCGGCAGAGTAGGTAACATAACGTAAGAGAAGACAGCAAAGTTGCGCGTCTTTTCGTGGCTGCCTAACAGCCGTTGCTACTCACTTGGTGGTTCTGTTTTAATAAACATTATGCAAATTAAAGGTTGAATAAATAGTATGCAAATTAAATGTTAAATAGTACGAAAATTATAGTTCATAGCAGTATGCCACAGTTTCAAAGGCAGACGAACGTTCGCTCAAACGAACTTGGTTAGTTGCTGAAAAAGATTATTGTAGTTCAGATTGATTTAATTCAGACTTAGATTCATTTGAGTCAGATTAACAATAATCGCACTGAATTCAGTTAGATTAAAACGAATAAAATCGATGTCAAATCTGAGTCATTTATTTCCGATTTAATTCAAGTTTTTTAAATAAATAACAGCTTGAAATACAATGCTTTAACCTACCGTTCATCGCAAAATAAGCAATCAATTGTTCTTTAACTTTAGTCATACAAAATATGGACTTCACATTGAAATGAAATCACCCATGCATTTGGAGGACAACAAGAAGGGGGGGTCGGAAGAAAAACCGCTTTTTGACCATAACTCTTCGAAAATAGCTCGGAATGAGCTATACATTTCAGTAATTAATTAGCATGCTATGTATAATTGCTGTACAAATTTTTATGAACGTACCACTCTTACTTCCGAAGATATGAAACATTTTTTTTTAAACGACAATTTTATTTGAAGGGTTTTTGCTCATAACACGTATAGTTTTTGATCAAACCTTATCAAAACTTCAGGAAAGATGACAAAATACAAAAAAAAGAACATACTAAAACGGTAAATAAAAATATTAAAAATCCGATGAGATATGAACGTTAAAAGGAAATATTTTTTCACGGCGCATGCGCAAACGACAAAAATTTATAACTACAAAAATATTGTACCCTGATTTATACTGCATCTTATGAAAAAAGTTCCAGTTGAATATCATGAAAATTGAAAAAGATATCAGCGATCTAGTGAGCTGTATTTCATTCATTCGCACACAATACATAAATAGTGAGGGACTGTCCACAAAGTGCTATTTTTAAAATTAAAGGTTATTGCGTCATCGTTCAAAACCAACGTTTCAGGGGGTGTCCGGATACTTTTGGCCACTTACGTATAAGGTCTTTTTGTCCGAATAGGCGAAATGTGACTTATATACCGAACAAATGCTCGATTGTCACCACACTTTTTGTGGACAACCCCTCGCCATTTATGTGTTGTCTGCGAATGAATGAATTACAGCTCACTAGATCGCTGATATCTTTTTCAATTATTACGATATTCAACTGGAACTTTTTTTATAAGATGCAGTATAAACCAGGCTACAAAATGTTTGTAATTATAAATTTCTGTCGTTTGCGCATGCGCCGTGAAGAATTACTTCCTTTTAACGTTCATATCTCATCGGATTTTTAATATTTTATTTACCATTTTAGTATGTTCTTTCTCTTGTATTTTGTCATCTTTCCTGAAGTTTTGATAAGGTTTGATCAAAAACTCTGCGTGTTATGAGCAAAAACCCTTTAAATAAAATTGCCGTTTTTTAAAACATGTTTCATATCTTCGGAAGTAAGAGTGGTACGTTCATAAAAATTTGTGCAGTAATTATACATAGTATGCTAATTAATTACTGGAATTTATAGCTTATTCCGAGCTATTTTCGAAAAGTTATGGTCAAAAAGTGGTTTTTCTTCCGACCCCCCTTCTTGTCGTCCCCCAAATGCATGGGTGATTTAATTTAATGTGGAAATGTCCGGTGAAGTCTATATTTTGTATGACTGAAGTTAAAGAACAATTGATCGCTTATTTTGCGATGAACGGTAGATTTTTCTTATGAATTTCAAGTGTTTCTATTATTTTGATAACTACCTGTATATGCCAGTAGTACATGTACAGGAAGAAATTTTTTCCCCTTGACTGTTCCCTGATTTCTCTTATGACCCATTTCTCATCCTCTTGAAGCTCAATTTCTACTCTTCCTTGATACTTGGATACTTCTGGTTATTTAAACGTTTGTTATTTGTTTCGCAAAAACGAGAACATTAACAAGAAATGCCATTTGAGACTGCTAATTTTTTAAGAAAAAAGGAAGTTACATGATCGGTTTGATTTATTTAATAACTCTAAAAAACATCATTAACAAAAGGACTTTTTTCAATTTAAAATCAGCTTACTAAACTTCCAACATCTCCAAAGAGAGGCTGAAAAAATTTTATTCGGTTTTTTAAAATCTTTTGATGAACATCTTGCACCTCTATTCTTCCCGACTAATTTCATAAAAAGATAAAAATTGAAAAAATCATCCAGCCTACAGACAGCAAGGCAATTTTGCAGAGAGCCATCTTTGCTGGTTTTCAGACACGACGCTATTTGGCGCCCTACAACGGTCAAAAGCTAGATGCTTCCAGTTTAATGGCTTGCTTTTTATTTAACAGCCATCATTAAAGTGTCACTTTTCAATTCAAAACACAAAAAGGTTGTTTTAAATGTAATACAGTGTCAGAGCTCAAATATTAATTCTGTAAAAAAACATCATCATCCAAAGGAGATGTCAAAATCCTCTTCATCAACAGTAGCCTCAGTTCAACTTTACTTTGAGGTATTTTTTTTATATTTCTTATTATATTATATCATTTGAAAGAATGTGTTTTTTCCCCTATCAGAAGGGTTCTATGTTCGCCGCCACGGTTTTAGTGTTCTTGGGGAGGGCTTGGCCGCGAAAGGATGGAAAAAATCGGAACTCCGGCAAATACTACTCGTCGTTTCGAGAGAGAAAGCTCACGGGGGGGACACCCCTTCAAACGAACAGACGCGTGGACTTTTTCAACCCGGATGGTCGTTCATGGTACCTCTGGACGAGTGGTTCCGCATGGACTATTCTATGGAGATACTGCTACAAGTTCCGTTCTGCAAAAATTAGTACGATTTGTACACTACATTTGGTAGAAAGAAAAGAATACCGTCGTTCTAGGGTACGCCCAGTAACGCCCAAAGGCTACAGTGAATGCTACCAGATGGGCCAAGAATGATGTTCTCTAGTCCCATGTTAGGCAAATTATACGAATGCTTCATCATTCCTCGGTGGCTATCCTGTGGATCCGTGCTCGTGAACCCCATCCCTGGAGCCGAGGGTTGATAAAAGCTGCACATGAGTTGTGTATTTAGAATTCAGGCTCTAAAACTGCGCTGCAGGAGGGATTCCCGAGAGATACAGAGATGTCAGCGGAATTCGACACGTCTGATAACGAGATGAGGGATCGATCACCTGATAATCTTGCCCCCGTGTATCCCGATCCAGGCTGGTGGGCCACCCTCCTCTCCGGGGACAACCTCCACGTGGCGTGGGTTTAGGCGGATGTAGGGGGGAGGTGGCGCGAAGAGGGCTGAGGTACGCCCCCGGGGAGGGGGCAAGGGGGGGGCCTGCCACCCGCCCACCCAAAACCGCGCCGGGTTTGGCCCAAGGTCCCCACTCGCACACAAGAGAGAAAAAACAACTAGCTCGACAATCTGACATGCATAGAGAGGTCCGATACCACGTGCAAAACCGGTGGATAGTTTTTTTTTCCCCCCGCATGCAAATTAAACAATGAAAATACTTTTTCCTGTGTGAAATTGTAAAAGATCGTTCCTTTTAGGTGGGAGAATAGGAGTCAGGTTACATACTACCGGTCGGGCACGGGGTATGTATAATCCTCTTCGTCGAGCCGCCGTCCTCAGTGGCCTCGTCGATGTCCCAGGGGAAGTTGGTGGCCGCCAGCGACCTATCACCACTCCTTGCTCTGGGTCGTCGGTGCTTGGTGATTGCCGTGCGGGGGAGAGAAGGATACAAACTTTTTGATGGGCGTGTTTTCCAATTCCCGTTTTCAGCTCGAAAATCCTCCTCCCTTACGTTATTCTATGGTGGGAGGTACACGGTCCACGATGTCGAGAAACTAAACAGATGTCAGAGTCTAATAACATCATGAAAGTAGAAGGGTGGTGACCCTTCCCATGGGCCACACGTTCTGCTTTGAAAACATCTTTTGGCAAGATGGACTGGTGGCGTACGATGGAGCCGAGGCATGACAACCCCTAACGTTTGAACTGCGCGGAGTCCCGAACACTGAACATAAAGGTTTTACCTTTAGTTCAATGGTCCACGAGGAGTTTTTGGCTCGGTTGACCAAGAGCACTATTCACATGCTGACACTCACCAGATGGTCCCCCCGTAACCTGTGCACCAGCTCGTGGTTTAAAACCGGATGGGCCGCTGAAGAGCACTCTGCTCTCTTTTGAGGCCTGAGGATCAAGACCTATTACCAAAGTCCCTCCCCCCCCTGGTTCTGGTCGCCACCAATCTGTACGCTACAGGGAGCTGTTTTAAACATCGATGGGAGCACTGCAGTACAGAGAAACATACCGAGTCGACCACGGGAAATGGCGCGCCCTTTAAGTTCAGGAATACAACATTCCATTTTAAATCTCTCGGCTGTAGGCGCTCGATGTTAAATTTTTTTTCTGAAACGGTTCCATCATTGAAC